>JAQGCN010000944.1:0-13133 GCA_034699725.1 Friesea truncata | reverse complement strand
ATACAATTGTAAATTTTCAAAAAATACCCGAAAATTCAACGTACAAGTGGATAGAAGTTGGAAACTATTCTCGTAAGCTCTTTCTTTTCTTCTTTCACTTCACTTTCACTCTCAGAAAAGTATAGAAATTGGATATGCTCGTAAGACACGCTAGCTTAAAACCTCTCACTTACGCAATTAGTCAAAGTGAGAAAAGGCTACACCCAATTTATATCTTGTACAAGAGCCATTATATTACAACATAATGTTAAGCGTATACAAAGTGCAGTTGTACCTTAAGAGGAAAGAACGGTTTCAGAAAAATGGGATAAAGTAGCTTCATTACTAATTCAATACTGAAAAATTATGCATTGATATAAGCGATATGTTAATTGTAGAGATTGATTTTAATTACGTTTGATATTAGTATACGCAAATGTTGTTTGTTATTTAATTTTTCGTTTACGCAATCCAGCTGTATTTGTTGAACGAAATTAGAAAATGAAAATTTTATTAATGAAAAGTTACAAAAGTGGAATGAAATTTCAATTTTCATTTCATAACAACACCAGTTTTACTTGAGTGAGCTTTAACAAATTTTCTACTTACACTGTTACATCTTACAATGCTTACACATTACGAATATAAAATAATAGCTTCAGTATTTTCAATTTTAACATTTGATATACACTTACCATTCTCATGGGATGGAAAAAATCTAAAACGTAATACAAATATATTTAGAAGAATATATTACATTTTGTGCATACCACTAGAAGTTGGACTCTGTATTGTACTTGCATATTTTCTTTCATCAACATTTTTAAAAGATAACGAAAGGTTTTTCATTAATCTCTTTATGATAGAAGTTCATTTTGCTACAAGTATAAGCAAAATCTCAACCTTCATTTATGATATAGATTTTATTAATTTGATGAATCTTATTCTAAGGTTTAATTCTAAATGGAGTAAATCAGGTAAAGTATAAGAAAAAGTGTACTCATCATTACATTTTATATGGTTTAATTATACAGGAAAAAACTTACCGTTTACATATTTCTTCCTGTTCGTTCGTGGAAAAGTTTTTATTTCCATAATAATTTCTACTGCACTTGGAATTGGAATTAGTATGGTTCATTCTTTAATATTTAATAGAAAAAACATCGATTCAATAACGATGTACTTCATACACACTGTAGCTGCTATTATTGTGCAAACAGGTTGTATAACTGAATTTGTTACTCTCTTTTTATCATTTTTTGTATCATTGGTTACAATAATTAGTTCACTCAAACATCTAACGTAAGTATTTATAAATTCTTTTGTCAAGAAATATTAATTTAAAACAGATTTTTATTATTTTATGGATTATTAGAATTATCAGCCAAAAACTAAACGTAAGTGAAGATGAATTATTACAAGGACTTCATCTTTACAAACAAGTTTTAATAATGAATAATCTGCTAAATCATACTTTTGGATCTTTATTCCTACCAATGGTTAAAACATTTATGATAACTTTTTTATATTTAGCTGCGTATGGTTTAATAATACAAAGACAGAATTTAAATACTTCTCTACTTATAGTTTTAATGTTTGATGTAATAATTATCTTTTTATTTCTTATAATAATTACAATGGTAACATCAAATGTTTATTCCTTCTCTAGTAAATTTAAGAAACAAATGTTTTATCAAATATGTAAGATCAAAGGAATCCTTTACAATGATAATGAACAAAGTATGCTTATGTTAAAAGAACTGCGTAGCTTACCATGTATGAAATGTAAAATAGGAGAATTTTATTTTATGGAGAAAAAAGCAAAATTAACTTTAGTTGATGACACTACACGTGGATTGGCATCAATGCTTATTTCATTTAAATGAAAGATGAGTTGTCAATCATTGCTTTAAATGTTACTTTGCTGTATTTTCAGTTAATAGTTACTTGATGAATGTGAAAATGTTAAAAGTTGTTAATTGTACTGTTTTATAATAAATGGCAGAAGTTAAGGCGAAAATAACTTAATTTTGTTTTTAAATTTTTAACAAAGCTTAAATTACTCTTAGTAATTTTAATTTATTGCTGTACTTTGAAAAGTTTCAAGTAACTTGTTATTTAGAATAAGATGATGAGTTTGGAGTGTTCTATCTTAAGAAAACTCTTTCGCTTGAGTAGTAAAACAGACATCTTATAATTAATTATAAAACCTCATAATATCGCCTTACACTTTTAATCATGAATAAATGAGAGCAAATAAGATTTGCGTCATTTTCAATTTGATCTGTTGAAACTTGAAGACTGAAGTAAACAATTTCAAAGTTGTTTATAACCATATTAGTATATAAAGTAGAAAACAACGAGATTTATTTCAAAGCTTTCCAATGCCACTGTCTTAAACCAGAGACTATTTTAAGAAACATCAACATAGTCGTATTAAATAGCGAAAGCTACTTTATGTGATCCGACTGTCTGTCCGTAAACAAAGTTTTCTCGATAACCATCCCACATTTTTGGGAAATGTCAAAACGTTAGAGGTTTTTAGCCCTTCACGGCCTTTCCTTCGTATTCAACGAGAGGTGATAAATACACACAAGCAGTGCAATGATGAAAATTTAGCTTTTTTGTTGTCTTTTCTTCAGATGGAAGACTAAGAAACATTAACGATAGACAGATCTCCTTTGTTATAACCCTGGTTGATTTTTATTTCGATTTTTTTCAAAATTCAATCTGTGTTGTGTCAAATAACATCAATCGCTATACCGACTTTCTCTTCAAATTAAAAGCTGGTGTTATAGATAGCTACTCAGTCTTTGACTTTTTCAGTAAGAAACTGAACTGACATCCGTCATTTTCATGTTGAACCTGTCATAATCAATAAACTTCTAAAGTATAATATACTGTATGAGTAACTGATGTTACACGTCAGTAACCCCTAGTAAAGAAAAAGACTTGATCAATCTAATACTAACCTCCACAATGTGACAGGTTTTTTATTATTGATCTTCGAACTTCCTGTCATCATTCAAATATAAAGTCGCTTGAATAATACAAATAGAAAATCCTTCGAAAGAAACTCAATCTATTTCATTACGTAACTTCATTTGATTTTGTAAGCATTGAAATCAAATTAAGTTTCATATTCTGTTGTAATTTATTTAGAAACCTAGAATTCTCTCCAATAAAATACAGATTAAATTATAATTCCTCGTAAATTTAGAATATGATATTTTAGAATGAAAGAGAAAATCGGACACGACACGTTTTGAATTGAAACAAAGAAAGGAGTGGTGAATTTGCACAATAAATTATTGATTTGTCGCAGGTTTAAATGAAAGTAGAAACTCAATCTAAGGGAAAGTGATAACATTAGAATAGGCACACTTTGTCGTAAATTTGAATCTTGATAAGGGCAATCTCATTTTCTTTAATAATACTCACTCAACCAATAGCATATACTTAACACCAGATGGCCGTTTTTTATCTACGAGTGCAAATGAGATGTTGCGAAAATCCAATTTTGGAAGTGAAGGAAGGAAATGTTTGGAATGGAAGTGAGCTGAGCATTAAATAGAGGCACAAAATGGTGAATTGATTAGATTAAATCCATAAAAGTGGAGCTCAGCTCTCAGATGGAATTCAGGAAATTAAGTTTCGATATTTTGATTGATAGGATATAATTGCCTAATCAAAATGTCGGTTCTTCAGGAAATTTGATATTAAGTTTAGCAACAGATGGTGTTAAACATTTTGATGGAATCAATTAAATTTGACCTCTCATGTCAAATAAAGATTAATAGTACACGAATCCAATTAATCTGCATAATTCTTTGACCAATTTTTCTTTAAAAATAAAATTATATTTCTTACTCTACTTTTGGAACACATGTGTCGATTTCTCATAAACAACTTTTGAAGTTTTGCAATCAGAAAGTTTATTATTTAAAGTATAATTGAACAAAAGTTTGGAGAAAGTCAGCAATCACAAGGTACGCATTTACTGCTCCAACGACTTTTGACAAGTGTGTACCCTTCAGGAAAATGAAAATACAGTGTAGGAAAAAACAGAGTTATAAACTTTAAAATTTTTTTTGAATTATGCAAAATAAATTATTATTAATATAGTTTTCCAGATTATATTTTTAACTCTGTAGTAAAAGTATACGTGTTTTAGTTTGTTATAATCAAAAACTGAAAGCTTAAGAATGAAAGCGTATTAAGATATACAAAATTTGTTTTAGCTGAAGATTTTGTATACTATCTTGTTAAGGCTATAAACTTTGTGAATAAAAGTTGAAAAGTAAAAACTTAACATTCTGTTGTAATAAAGGCTTTGTTAAATTCCAAATGAAAGTTTTTTCTTTACTTCAAAGCAAATAAAGTTAAGACGCGTAATGAAAATTCTTTGGTCTTTCTGGGTTAAACTTTTATTATGAATTTGAATAGTAGCTTCAAAGAACACGAGCTTTTATCTTTTTATTATAAAGACTGTATTTTACTATAAGTAAAAACACAGTTTTAAATTCATACTAAATGATATTGAATGATTTAATCTTGCATACTTATACGAAAGTTAATCCATGCACTTATTCCAAAGCAATTTAGTATGCATAATGGCAAATAAGCAGCAATGAGTATCAATTATCATTTCACTATTCTAGCATTTCACAGATGAAAATTGTTAATATGAGTATTTTGTATTTTCAGTAACTGAAACAGGAGCCCTTGAGCTTAATCTGGATGACAATATAAAATATCGTATAAGCGAAAATGGCTCATACCCTTCTTCTAACTGTGCACAGCCGTGCTTACCACATGAAATTAAAGTTAGAGAGGTAAGTATAACAAGTTTCAACATAGAAATTGATTTATTAAATAATATGACTATGGATTTGAGTTATTGAAAGGATATTGCAAAAAATTTTGTGGATTAAGCTTTAAAATTGGATTCGAAAATATTTTCACTTGACTTAGCTTGTCATATTCTGAATTTTGTTCGACTTACACACGAATGCTTTGGCTATATTCTGTCAAGTGAAAACAAGATATGTGAAAGGAAATAAAGTGAATATATTTATTCATCTTGAGTGGAAACTAGTTTTGAAAAATATGATATCAAAGATGATAAGAATAATAGAAAATATTTTTCTGCTTATTTTCTCCTTTTGTAACAAAGACTGACAAAAAGAAGGATATTTGATTTGTTTTCTTAGAAAGAAATGAAAAAAAAATCTTTCAAAATGACCATTTGTTTATTTCTTTCATTTTCTAGAGAGATGACAGTTGCTGTTGGAAATGTCGTGCGTGTGGTACATATGCAGTGAAACAAGATGATTTTCATTGTGAAGAATGTGAAATAGGGACATATCCTGATAAAAATTTGTCAAAGTGTCTAGAAATACCTGAAGACTATATCGGATACGAAAATCCATGGGCAATTGGTGCTATGGGATTTGCAAGCATTGGTAATTTACATTTAAACATGAAATTGGAAATTTTAAAATTTCGTTACATAATGTAATTCTAGGGATTTGTATTACAATATTTGTTGGTGTTGTCTTTTGGAATTACAACGATACACCTATAATAAAAGCAGCCGGACGAGAGCTCAGTTTTGTATTACTTCTAGGAATATTTCTTTCATTTTCTGTCACATTCTTCATAGTTGCCGAACCAAATCAAGTTACTTGTTGTATAATGAGATTTTTTCTTGGATTTTGTCCTACACTTTGTTACAGTGCGATTGTAACCAAAACTAATCGAATAGCTCGTATATTTCAACCAAAACCCAGTAATTCAGCTCCAAAAACAAAGTATATAAGTCCAAGATCTCAAATGATTATCGTAGGATTGTTGACTGCAGTTGATGTAGTTATTAATATTGTTTGGATATACTTGGATCCACCACGCTCAATATGGATATACCCTAATAGAGATACACGACTTCGCATATGTGAAGTAAGAAAGTTTTTGTAGTTAATTACGTTTGTATCATAATTGTTTTCAATTTGATTACAGGGTTTAGATACGTATTCATACATGGTTGGATTTATATACCCTGTTATTCTAATTGGATTCTGTACTATATATGCAATTCAAACTAGAAAATGCCCAGGTGGATTTAACGAAACAAAGTATATAGCATTCACAAATTACACTATCATTATAATTTGGCTTGCATTTGTACCACTCTACATTGCAAGCACAAGCAACAAGATACGAGTGGTAACACTAGCAATCTCACTATCTTTAAGGTAAACTTATACTTTTATTAATAAGTATTATGTAAAATAATGTTGATTTTAAATTTTATTTTAGTGGTCTCGTAGAGCTGTGTTGTTTATTCTTTCCAAAATTATACATCGTACTCTGCAAACCTGAAAAAAATACAAAAGAAGTCGTAATGGCTCCTAGTCGTAGTTCGTTTATAACAATAAGCAACCCTCCACAAAGTATGTGTATGCCAACAGTTATAACACATACATCACCTGATGCAACTGAACTACTTAATAATGCATTGAATGGAAGATGCAAGAAACGAGTAAATTCAGATGGAATTATTTTTACTACTGAAAGTATCTCAGAACCAGACTCATCTGAATAAAAGGAAGAATTATACTTCTATCCCATTTCTAATTTTTAAATGTTGTACCTAGTCGTATATGGAACAGGGTATGTAAACATATATTAAAGATTAAGTACAAAGTATTATTGTATTGTTATTATTTTTAAACGGAATGATATATTTTCTCAGTTAATTGTTTGCTTTTAATTACATACAATGTTTAATGGCGAGATACACGTGTTTATATTTATTTTAAACTAATTAATTAAACATCTATACGGATACAGATATTTTGTTAAATTCCCAAGAAATTCAAAGCTTACGTGTTGAGGGAATCGTTAATTTATTTTGTTATTGGAGAGCAGAGGCATGCTGTTATTAATTAGTTTTATAAGTAGTAACATTTTGTCTATTAATAGCCTTGAATATATTAGAAAATGATTTAATAAAATTCATGTAGTACTTCTTGTTCTTACCGCATCCAGCCGGGTGTCACTACAGCAATTTGAAAAATTTTTAGTCTTATTCCATAACAGTGATTTCTGTTATCAGGTTTATTTTTTATTTCCGTTACAAAATGTGGATAGCCCACCAATCAGCAAATATTTCAGATTTGTCACTTTTGAGCATGAGTTTACACATAGCCGTGTTGTGTCAATTCATTTCTTTATTGAAAATATGGTTGATTTAACAAAAATTGAAGATTGGCCAAGAAATTATTTTGCTACTTTTTACTATGAATTGAAAAAAGATACTAATGGAGAATATTACATTGGGTCATGTGCAGCAGAGTCACATGTTAGAACTATAAATTGGAATTTACATTCGGAAATTTCAATGTTAAAATCAGGAATGTTATGTACAAAACTGATCAATGAAATGTATAAATTACCCCGATTTAACTCAATAAATGGATACGAGTATCCTACAAATACAACACAGTATATCAGTAGTAAGGAGACCATCTTTAACAAAATTGGTACACCATTCAAACCAAATACGAACGTTCTGGAACATATTGTGGAATTTCTGTGTTTTGAGCAAACAAAACTCCTCGTGCCATGTTGTGGAGTTAAATCTACTGAAGCTTTGACGCAATATTTTGATTTTCATAAAATTGTCACTTCTGCAGATACTGGTACTACAGTATTATTATTTGTATTTGGTTCAGAATATTTTAATTTTGTCACATGTGATGGTGTTGAAATGGAAATATCTTATAGCTTTTACGTTGAACCATACACTACGGAATCATGGTTTTCTATTCTTATATTTATGTTTGCTGTTGTACCAATTACTATTACGTTTATAACAGAATATAGCAGAAATAGAAATTGGAAAGAATGTCTTACTTTTTATAGCTACATTGCCACATTTAATTTGGAATGTGCATTAGATTGGAGCCCAACACTTAGAAATGAAAAAGATTTCAACAAGAGTTCAAGTTATGTTTTAATTGGTTGGTTATTAGCTGTTGTAACACTTGTAAATGCATACAAAGGAATAGTTACGACAAAATTAACTTCGCCTACTCCTCAGTGGAAGGAAAATGGAAGAATGTATCAGAAATGGATAATTTTATTTACATTGTTAATAATGAACTTACAGAGACAATTATGGGAGTTTCGCTGTATCATAAGTACGATACTAGATATATTTTGGAAAGGATACCATATTTGCTACCATATTTATGTTTTCCAAAAGATTCAAATTTTGTTTACAAAGTTTGTCAGAAACAAGGGACTGAAAATTTGTATGAAAAGTACCGATTGGATCTCTTTCAAATAAATCAAAATCATCAGTTAAATCCTAAATGTGACCCAAAAATTATGAAGTTTTACTCAAGCTACAAATCTATGGATGAAAAATCCCAAGAACAAATACTAGAACTATATGCAAAGAATAATACTTTTGATGCTTTTTGTTATGAGTATGTTGAGTCTATTTTCTATATTTTTGAATCCTCCTCAAGTAGAAATGATTGGGTTAGCAGACATATTATTCCATTTAAAAGAGCTATTCTACTCCTTGAGAAACACATTTCTCAACAAAAAAGTGATGAATTACTTAAACCTGTAAATATAACAAGAATTAATGAACTAACAGGAAGTTGCAACAAAATTGCATATATTGACAAAGACGAAAGATTAGATAGATTCATGACAATTGCAAATACTAAAAGAAATTATTACGAATCTTATAAAAAAGGAAATGAAACATTATTTTGGAAAAACAAAATTTTCTATTTTGACTACTATAATAATAAGGATGCTATTAAATATTACAAAGGGATTCAAAGTTTATTTGCAATGGGTTTGTTTAATATTTGGGAAAAATGGATTGAAAAAAACAATACGTTGGATGAAAGTATACAATATAAAAATATTGTTAACAGAATCTCAATAGTTGAAAGTATTAATCTTATTACTTCTAATGTTAGTACTGGATTTATTATTTATTTATTTTGTTTAGTGTTATCTACCATGAGTTTTCTATTGGAATTAATTTGTGAAAATTATAGAGCAGTTATATTTCAAATCAAAAATATGGGTTCAAAATTTCACAAAATATTACATTTATTTGGAGAGAAATTGTGGAGCAAATAGCAGAACTGCGAAAAACTCAATATCTGATTTGAATTTGAAAAAATCGAAAATCTACATAATTATTCTAATAATTTTAATTGATTGTAATTTTAAGACACAAATAAAATGAATTAATATCTTTTTTGTTCGATTTGGCCAAATTAATTTTAACACTAGGTACCTAGCTGCAGCATTAGAATTAAAAATACGTAGTTATATCCGTAACAACCGTAGACAGAGACGTCGTGCAGTAACACAAAACGGACGAATTGGTACGTTAAAGCGTGCATAAAATTTCCAACATATTGTGACTTATTGTACTTAACTTAACTGACTGGAAGCATATTTTTTTTGGAGGATTGGAGGATTTTTAATTTGGAATTCCATCAGCCGATAGTAATAATTTACAAATAGATTAACGGAATTAAACTTGAATATTGTATAAAATACTCATTACTTTGTTTGATTAAATATTACACTGAGACATCATACATAGATTAAATTTGGTCAGCTAATTCGTCAAAAAATTTTTCTTAAAATACATTTTCTTCATTCTTTGAGAAAATCTCTCATTGCCGTATTTTTGGCAAATGACTCTGCTAAAGCTTGATTTAGATCATTCAAAATAAATGAAAAAAAGCATCCTGGAAGAATAATACAAATTATGCCATGTTTTAATCCAGCGCTTAACAAAAAAATTTTTGAGCTTCTCCATAGTCTTTTTCCTTTCTTAATGGCGAGAGATGGCCATGGGTCGTATGGACGTGCAGGTCATTACAACACCTTACACCTTATTTTAAGTTTATTCTTTTTCTCCTTTGCATGCTAACAATTTGAAAATTAGAGCAAAAATGCACAGTGTACTGCAATGAAGATTTATGTTCATCTCAACAAATATTTGAATCCTTAAAATACTTATCATTGTGTATTGTTGATTTGTGTCAGGGTAGTCTTATTATGAAAATTTTTAAAAAATAGACATACATAAAACAGCATGGTGGATATAAGATCATACACAAATAATGACAGATAACCCAACAGCTTACATTTCTTGTGCTAGTAATAATTTTACAAATCAGATGAAAAAATCATTTAATTTCTTTATAAAGTTGGGATGTCTCACCAAAGTTATTTCAAGTTTAATGAATAAATTAAAATGAAATGCAATTAGTGGAAAAAGAGTTTAAGGAAGAAATGCTAAATATTCAATTATACTGCTGAAAGAAGTATACTTAAAATAAAGTAATCGATTTTGATACTTTTTATACAAAATCTTATTAATAATAACAAAATTTAAAAATCGATTGTAATACTAACCGTACGAAGCATTTATTTTTTAATCTAATTTATAATTTAAGGTTTTAGAGCATGACGATATCCACCAATCAATAAGCAAGTATAAAGTTAACCTTCAAACCAGTGCCATTACCTTAAACCCTGTGGTGTGGTATGCTTAAATTACATTGTGAGTATCTATAATATCTCCTGGATAATAATATACTCTATAATATAATGATAGTAGGTTTAGTTTAATTCATTTTAGTTCAAAAGAATAGTAGGAAACCAGTATTGAGTTAAAATCAATTCAAACGTTACTTGAAAACATGATACCTTGTGAAACATTAAACTGTTATTTTAAGTTACAAAAAGTAATAAATGCCCTAGGAGTAGGGACTTATTACCTTACAAGAAATCCATTAAAATTAAAATTAACCGAAAGTAAATCTAATAAAATAATTATACTTGGATTGTTTATAATTGAGATTATTTTTATTCTTTTACAATTTTTCATTTGTATCAAAATACAAATCAGTTACGAAGAAAGAATACTTGTTATATTCTTAATTGGACTTTTTGCAATATGTGCCGTATTTCATCATTTCTTTTTAACGGAAAGCGAAAGTTTTTTTTATTTCTTTAACCGGCTATTGTCATTTAATAGAGATTTTGGTAAGTCCTTGAATAAAATATTAATGTCAAGTTCTAACTTAGTATCTTGCAACTCAACAGGTGAGATATTGTCAATGCAACCCGTACGTAAGGACCTTGTTGAAATGTACATTATACAGTTCTTTGGAATAGGATTACTTATATTCCCTTTTATAATATTTCCATGTTGCATTTTTAGTCTTTCTCAAAATTTTAATTTTACACAGTTTTATATACACATTTTTAGTCAAGCCTACATTGACATTTACGGTCTTTCATTCATCCTTGCCGTCGTATTTACAATGGAATGGGCTACAACTGCTACTTTCTGGTGTACTGCTGTTGTTTCTATTAATTCAATTAACAGATCCCTTATTTTAGGAAAACAAAGGTAATTCGTATAATACATCTTCCTTAAAATCTATATTTAACATCTCAATCTTTTGAATTTTAGGGATGTAGTTTTAGAAAAGTTTGTAAAACCAAATCAGTTGGAAATTATGTATCGATCTCTTCAGCTTCTTCATATGGAGTTTGCTAATATAACACGATTTATTACTCCATTCAATGAAGTCGCCGCTATAATTTTACTTATAATAGTTTCATACAGTCTACTTAAACTCGCAGCTTACATGAATTACTTTTTAATACTTGTTCTTTTCGTTGTTGACTTTGCTGTGTTTTTTCTATTTTTTGAAGCTTTGGAGTTATTGTCTTCAATTAGGATCAATTCGAAGAAGTTTCTAATACATAATACATGTAGTAAAAATTTACACCCCAAATTTTCAAAATCATGTCAGCAGTTACGTTGGAAAATGGGTGAATCCTATTACATACAACGAAATACTTTTTTTAGCATTATAAAGAATGTTGTTCTAAAAGTACTTGTAAAACTCATCATTACTTACTGAAAGTAAGACATAGAAAGTAAACTTAAAATTGTTACGAACAATTGAATAGAGTTGCTGATAATTTAATGATATCATTTCTTTGCTGAATAATTAAGATACTTTTTAAATTCGACAAGTTTTGTTGCAAGTTATAAACACATCCATTGTTCTTTTAAAACGAGATAAATATAAATCTACCTAAAAATTCATGAAACCTACCTAAACTTTTTACCTAACTTAACATTATTCTTATGCAAAAGTTTAGGTAGGTTTCATGAATTTTTAGGTAGATTTCATTTTTTGTTAGGTAGATTTAAATGACACCCTTTTAAAACTAATAAAGTAAATCCAGGTTATAGATTTGGCAATTTGAATTTCGCCAAATCAAAATGATTCATCAGACGCTTTCACGTGAAGTGCCGTAATGCAAAATGCTATAATACGAAGTGCCATAATCCAAAGACCCATAATATACAACATTCTTGTTTACTATTTCACAAAGATGTTTTGCAAAACTGTTTTTACTATATTTGTAACTTCTATTTTATATGCTCTTAAAGGTGATTAGTAAAAACCTAGACTGTTTGCAATATTGTGAATCAATGTTAATTTTGCTCTACCTTCCATGTAATAAAAAGAACTCACTTGACTTTTTAACGGCGTATTAATCCGCCCTCCCCGCCTTTCACGGCTGGATTTTTCTCTCATTCACTCAAATGAAAAAAACAATTCTTTCTTGTTTTCTTTAATTGCAATACCCGTCGTCAATTCTGGATGGATTTTAAAAGTTGACACAGATGTAGATTCCAAATCGCTTTTTCTAAAGTTTGTAATCTGGTTTTTGTGAATTTCGTATTGTGTCAAAAGTTATTCAAGGTGAACTTCAGCTAAACTTTGCATTGAAATAACTTTTAACACATTACGAAATTCACAAAAACCAGATTACAAACTTTAGAAAAAGCGATTTGGAATCTACATCTGTGTCAACTTTTAAAATCCAACCAGAATTGACGACGGGTATTGCAATTAAAGAAAACAAGAAATAGGCCTGTCCATAAGCTGGGCCAGCTCATAAGCTTTCTGAGCTGAGCTGAGCTGAGCTGAAAAATTCTGGCTCATGAGCTGAGCCAGATCCATTTTTTTCGAGCTGAGCTTTTTGCAAGCTGAGCTGAGCTCAAAATTTCG
>JAQGCN010000943.1:0-13145 GCA_034699725.1 Friesea truncata | reverse complement strand
GTTACCAACCATAAGAAAATGAATATTTTTTCGTTGAGTATATTTACAGGCAACACACACAGCGCTTGATGTCCAACAATCGATCCACCAAATCCAATTATTGGAATTTCACACATAGTTATTATAGGAAATATCTTTGTGAAGAAATCGTGCCGAGTATAAGGACGGGAGTCTGACGTACTCCACAAACTGAACCCGTTTGTGCTTAGTTCATAATCGAAGTAATAATCCAAAATTAATAATTGCGAGCAAATGTTCACAAAATTCAGAATTTCTGAAATAAATAAAGTTTGTTTAGAAGTTAAAATGATGAATGCAATTATACAACAACAACCTTACCACAAAAGAAATATTTAAGCGTATATCCAGTATGATTTCCGTTTGGCCTCCAGCAGAATATATTCCATCTTCCATGTCCTTCATGACAAAAATAATCTACTACAGCCTCTTCGTGTGATGCTTTGTCTTCTTTTGAAACATTATACTCGTTAAGAGCACCAACGAAAGTTTTCATTCTTCCAGCTTCCCATGTTTTCCAGAGCCAATGAGGTAAATAGAATAAAAAAGCTTGGAAAAATAAAGTACACCAAACCCATTGATACCAAGAATGAAAACGTCTGTTTTTAACGTCACCAGCTTTGTAATTAAAATATTCTCGTTCAAGATAAGGATTTGATTTGCCTTCAGATTGTAGTTTCTTCAATTGTAAATATTTTTCATCATCTTCAAGCGTTGGTGCTAAAAAATATTAAGAGTTTAGGTAATTTAATTTAATTAATTCTTTAAATAAAATTCTTCAATAATTTAATCCGATTTCACAGTCATAGGATGCTTCACATTTAAAAGTGTATTACCTTTTTCGTATCCAACATTCTTTTTTGTAATTAGAAGTTGAGTATAAGTACCATGCACCCAACAAAATTGATCCACTAGTCTTTCAGCTTTTGCATCTGTAATACAATCAATTGGATCACCAATATATTGGCGAGAAGTTACTAAAATTCCAAAAAGAAGTAATAGTACAGCAGTAACTTTATAATGAAGTCGAAAAACTACGTTATCGATATAAACTTTATTATAATGCAGGCTAAAAAGTCCTTTAATAGATGCTAGGAGCTCGGACATGATTATCAGAAAATAGACTAAATAACCTAATTTACTAATTTAATTCTTCTTTTATTAAAATAATGAAAGTATTATAATATAAGTACAGCTTCGGTTTTCCTTTACTTCAAAAACCTCAAATTTCCTTTTCCTATGAAATTGTACAATGCAAAGAATCCAATTTTGTATGAATCAGTGTATGCAAATCCAAATTTAGATATACTTGCAGATTGTAATATTTCCGAGCAATATTTTAGACCCTACTTCATAATTAAGTTTGAAGGTTATATGAGTTATTAAAAATATTTTTAATTTGACAAATTATTAGTCATAGGAAAATAATTAGCAGTTAAAATATCAAATTATAATTAATTTTTTCTTCTTCTTTTTTTCCAAACATTAAAATCCATGCGTATAATTCTAAGAAAAGGCATTTCCTTAATTTATAATTTTGATGTCATAAAAATGTGAAGTATGATTCACCTGACTTATTCCCACGATGACGAAATATTCGACTTCTGACCCCTGTCTCAATCCATCAGCTTCTGAAAACTTAGATTTGAAAGATAATGACCCGTTTTAAAAAATGAGCAAACTCATAATTTTCCCATGGACTACTTTGTTCTCACTCAATTCATCTCAGAAAAATCATCTAACAAAAAAATAGAAGTAAATTCCATTGTCATCAACCTGACATAAGCCACTTAACACAACAATCACAAAAACAGAATCCCATTATATTCTCCTCCCAAATCTATAAGAAGTTCAACATTTTCATATCTTCAGGCTAAAGCATGATTTTTTGAACAGATCCATATTTAAAAAAGACATTTTCACTCGCATTGGTTTCTAATTAAAAACTTTCACTTTATAGTCTCTATATGTTAGGAGGAAGCACAAGAGTTGCATTTTACCTTTTTTTTCATTTTATCATATTTAGTTGCCATCTAAACATTTTATAAACATAAGTTGTAGGACATTGGAGTCACACATAAGTTTTGATAATCTAAATGAGTTTCCCTTTCATATTTTCCTTGTTTTGATCGCAATCATAAAAGCTTAACTATTACTTTTATTCCAATAGTCGGTTAGATAAGATAACCAAAAATATGACGCAACGATATATTTTATCATTTTGCCACATAGATTTTTTATTATTTAATGGAAATATTTATCACAGCTTAACATCTGGCTGTAAACGTTTATTTTGACAAAATATATCTATATAAGTTAAAATATCAAAATATTTTATTCATCCGATTAATTCATAAGAATTAATTACAAACTAAAAAGAATGGCTTTGGAAGTGCAAAGAAGTGAAATAGAAATGGCAGCAGAAGCTCAAGCTTCCGATGAGCAAAATTTACGAAGATGTCTAGTAGTAGCGCCGCAGGTGAAGGCGAGTTAAATTCAAAGGTTAGACTACATAATTATATTAAATTATTGATTTTTAGTACACATTTTCTAAAAATGCTTTTATAAACTAATAGCCTCCTGAAGCACAACCTGCTCCACCTGTGTCCCACATTGCGACTGGATTCGTCAACCCGACCTACAATCCTTACCCTTTGGAGCCACCACCAGCATATGGACCCCAAACGACAAATCACCACCACAATCTTCATTATGGCGGTGCTGTGAATGGAACCCATTCTACTATTCTAATCAATGAACGAACAAGCGTCGGAGTTACTTGCCCATACTGCCGAAATTCAGTCATGACGATAGTTACCGAATCCTTATTGCCTCGACACGCAAACAATCGGACTTATTTCTACTGCCCCCTTGCTGGATCACTTGTTTTTACCCTTTTAATTTTTGCATTACTGATTCTTATGATTGGAATTCGAATTACACTTTTCGTTATGCCAGTTTTTATCATCTTTCTTATGATTTCGTCCATTTGGGTTTCCCGTAGTGGAAGGGGAGGCTATTATTCTGGTGTTATACATACTTGTCCAATTTGTCGAAAAAACATCACTGGAGTTCAACAGACGAGGACAGTAGACAGAAACAGAATCGGATTTTAATTTCAGATGTAATTTATGGCTTATGAATGAAACCACAAACTATTCGTTTAAAATTTCTAAACCTTCTTCAAATTCTATTAACCTTAATCAATCAATTGAAACTACCCCAATGTTTAATAATAAAATTGATTGAAATCGATAAATTTTATTTAGGTCGGTGATGATGAAAGTAATGACGTTAATGCAATTTCAATTAATGCATCTTCATACGAAACTGGAAACTAATATTATTTTGACACTTCCTTTGGAAATGTGAAAATTTAACCTTGGATTTCCACCTGCGGAAGCGATTTTCATTTGCGTTTTAACGAACGAGTTTTATAGGAATGAAAGAGAAATTTCAGTCTGAATTTTAATTAAAAGTCTGTTCCCATTTTCCAGTAAAGCAATTTTCTTTATGTAACAAAGTCTGGTATTAATTCTTCAAAATTGTGGTTTAAAACCAACTTCATCTTCCTATTTTAATTTTAGTACACCTACAATTAACACCTAGAATTGAAGGATAGACAATTGGAATACGAAGATAGTGTGAGAATTGTTACTACATTGGTGAATTACACACCAAACTAAAGGAATAACGAAAAGTTATTAAAGCGTCTTATTATTTTTATTAAGTTTGTGATAATTTGAATACAGGTAATTTGTTTAAAGCTAAAGATTCAAGTAGAAAATTCTTAATTCAATTCTTGAATCATAGAATGAAGTCAAAAGTTTCATTTGACGTGACCCCTCCTTCAGAAGCAGGAGCATCCCATTCTCCACAAGTAGCAATAGACATTAGATCTGGAGGATCTAAGGGTAGAAATCCAAGTCCGGCTTTTTCGAACTGTCCAATTTGCCGTGCTGAAGTGAATCCAGGTGAGGTACTACCTGAAAATGCTCACATCCCAGTACCCGTATCAATCGGAGAAAAGAAACCAAGTCGCTGGACCCGTCGTCACTGTCTCCTCCTTACCATGTACTCTGTTCTAACAATTCTTATGGGATTTGGACTTGTTGGTGCCTTTTTATTAATGGGTGCAAAAGGGATCCTTTATGCTGTTCCTGTTTTTATTGTTGTCATTATTGCAGCATACTGTCTTACACAACAGAAGAGAGAAAAGAAAAGAATTAGAAATACGATCATCCTACGGAATTGTAAAAGTTGTCGACAGAGACTCCATCTCAAGGCTTCAGTTAACAATAAAATTGTAGAATAAAACTTATATTAATATTAATCAAAAATTAATTTGTAACTATTATTATTATATTTAGGAATTAGATTCTTTAATAAAATTAATCTTAAGTTTGATCTTTTGTATGGCGTGGAAATAATAAATTGAGTAGTCAGAAGAGCGTATGATTGGAAATGACAAAACGGATGTTTGAAGATGATCCAGTAAGACAGAACAGGGATTCTCCCACTTACTATTTTCAAATAACATTCCTTTGTCGGCATTCTTCTATCGTAGTTCAGAAGCATAAAAGAACAACAAGATCCCATGTAAGGTAAATTTCAATTGACCCAACATTCAGTATATACACTGCTCAATGCTTCTTATGAATTGACGACGACCCTCCAAGTAGACAAGGAAACAATTCAATACATTTATAACTTAAGATCTATTCGAATGAAAACGTATGAAAAATAATTCAATAACCCTTCAAACTTAAGCATGGAAGGATACATTTTCAGATCAAGGTGAATGCGAATATAAGATACACAAGTATACAACTTTAGTAATAAGACCGTCGGGCTAAAAATTTCACTCGACATTTTTATATTTGTTATGCCTATTTTTTTACGTATATTACCAGTCTCCACCGTCATAACAGCGATAAAAATTCACAAATTTTGATTCAATGTAAATGCAGAATTTTTACGTTTGTTCCCAAAGGTAATGTTAAGGTAAATATTTAACCCTGAATCAATGATTACCTAAAACTGATTTAGGAACATTTCGCAAATTTCATTTAAAAATAGGATACTGTGTTTCAACATTAATATTGCAATGATAAATACAATAGTATCCTTGTGCTATGATCAAGGCCAGAGCCAGGAATAAATTGTTGATAAATTGTAAATGATGATGATGATAATTTTTTCACCTGTCTCCCTGAATATTTTTGGGACGTTGATGAAAAGTCATGTATAATTATTATTCCCACCTTTCCTTTTCGTTCCAACCTGTTTGTATCTAATTCCATTAAAACCTGTTCCTTGGTGATTTAATTGTGGTAATTATTCTCTTCCTGCCAATTTCACGGTTACAAATTGAATGATGCAAAGCTAAAGTCGTGGAGGGAGGTCTATTTTTTGCAGTTAAGTTGGAATAAGGTGAAGATGAAGACATTTCGGGGGCGGTTGAACGATGATCGGTTCTCTTTCATCTTAGAAGCCGACGACTCTGGTCTGGAAACTGCTCACGAAAAAGTGTGAAAAGATCCTTCATTATTGAGAACAGGTAAACTTAAAGGTATCGTTTCACTTAGAAAATTGAAACTCCGTTAATTTGGTGTCTTGTGTTGAATTGAGCGTGTTTGTTGTCTGGGTTCTTTTCCTTCCTTTGTTGATTTCAAGGAGGGGGTCCTTTGTTCCTCATGTTTTCTATTATGAGGAGGAAGTCTAATGAGAGCCTACACAGGGAACAAAATTATTAAGACCCTTCATCATTTCTCATCACTAAGAATTTCATGGAGGTCTTCTTTAGCCCAGGTCAGGTAACCTCAGCAACATTCCAATCTTACAATTCACTAAACAGTCGATTCTTACGTAAATGAATGAAAAGTTTGAATAGAATCCGTTCTTAACACTTTACTTCATTTTCACTTTAAAAGAATGAACTTTTGTGAAAATTGATACTACACTGGTTTACATTTTCTTTGAAATGTATTGTAAGAACACAAAGGCTTGGGTTATAAGAAGGGTTTCAACTCAGAATTGTTGCTAAATATTTTGGTTTTGACCGTTTTGGTGTTAAAATATTAACTTTATTTCTGAAGTAGAGTTGAGAAATAATTTATTATTTTTACAGCATTACGAAAAAGGCTATATTCTGTGCTTCTTTGTAATATAAGCTATCATTTTTGTTTCAATATCAACCATCTTCTATAACTTTTTGTATAACTTACGTTTAATAGTGTATACTGATTACTTATTGTTGTATACATTAGTTGTAATTTAATGTTTCTGAATGTAATACGCCTTACTTAAAACCTTTGCTAATGAATGAATTTTTAATGCCTTCAAATACAAACTTAGGGTATTAGATTTGAATTTATTTAGATTGTTGGTTTCAAGCGGTGGTCAATGAACTTTGAAGTTTAATCTTGTTATACTTAGCTCAGATTTTGTTCTTATTGTATGTATGCTGGATTAAAAAAACATTTAAAAAACAAAATAAGGTTAACACGTGCAGGTGTTTGGGTTGACTTTTTAATCCTGATTTTCGGAATTCTAAGAATGTTATTAATATTGGCTATTTCTTGTAAGGTGTGAAGTGAAAAGTCAAACGATGGTGTGAATTTTAACCTAAGGGCACCGGTCCCTGTCGGAAGGAAAGTGTGAACTAATGAGTCGTGCTATTATTCCAACCTTCCTTACCTCCTGTCCTTTTAACTCAATTTCAGTAATTAAGTTCCAATCCTAACAAAAGAACACTCAGTTACCAAAAGAAACTATAAAACTATGTTATATTCCACGAAAGAATCAAAAAGTCGTGATCCGCACTTAAGCACATTCATATGGGTATATACTTACAAATCAAGAAGTAGGAGGACTACGACATTTACGCTGCGCATTAACTTAGTCCATCCGTTCATGCAGTCACTTCCAATATTGTTTAGGGCTACTAGTATCCAAACTAATAGTATCAAACTCGAGGTCGATTTTGATACACAGAAAAAGAATTTAGTTAATTTAAAAAGTTTACTAATGAAAACCGTTGTGGAATTACCTTATATAACCAAAGTTGTTCAGTAATATATTATATTTATGATGAATACTTATTAATATTGTTAAGCAATAAACGTTTAAGTGAATGTCGTGTTGTTTTCGGTAGAAAAAATCAGTGCGTTTTTTTTCATGTAAAATATTTAGAGTATCCCTACCTAATCCCTCTTTAACCAATCCCATCCTTTTCCTTTGGCCTAGGCCCTTCTCCACCTGAAGGGCTGCAATAAGTCTCGCTTATGTTTTGTTGATCCCTTGCAGAAGATTTTCCATCTTCCTCACCTGAGTAGGATTGTATAGCCACAGCCAGAGTGGAACCTCCAGTATGATTTCAAAATTCACAAAGTCCACTCCCTGTTGACAAAAATATAAATTATTCGTATCTTTGTGCCTATCGTGCGTTTATTGACTACAATTGACTCATTATAATCTTAGATTAAAAATTAAGATAACAATTTTTAACTCACCACCTTCATCCCTCCTAATATTCTTCTTTCAACCAAAGTTTTTAAACCCAAAAACTTGAATTGAGGAAACGGGTCTTCAGTTTGGATCCAGAACCAAGGAAGATCGGATCATTTTTCTCTTTTCTTCAATCTTGTATACTTTGCTGTACTATTTTTATCAGATTTTGTATTGTGGATGATAATAGCAGGGGTCAAAAGTTCATCTGTTAATGGATTTAATCGTTGACATGTCCAGTTTAAGTGATTCGCAGTCAAAATGAATGTTGGTCCCAATTTTGCGTTTGTAACCATCCTTATTCAAGTTATACTTACAACTGGGTAAGATTTTATTAGTTATTTAAGTTTTTTGCATGATTTGAAGAAAAACCTTTCATATATTAAGAGTCTGTAAGAAATGAGCCATGAAATTGAACTATGTGAAGTTTTGTAGTAATTATCACTCATAAAATATTTCAGTATAAAGGAAAAGGTGGGCGTGTAAACAAATGTGCAAATAAGTTTTACAGACACAAGAAATATTTCCTTGAATTTGTGCAAAATATTTGTCTAGTTGCAAAAATAGAAATACGAAGAATTTTTTTTTCACTTTAACGCAATGTATGTAACGCGTAAAAGTGTCTTTAATTACAGGAATGTAAGGGGTAAATCTCGCATTCAATTCTTACAAATGCCAAAAATAATATTGATATTCGTTAAAGTTAAAATAAGAACCGTCGTACGTAATGAATGATTGTTATAATTTATGTTGATAATGGTGTGTAATGATGAAAGTAAAAGTTCTTTAAGTAATGAAAGCTTACATTTAGTAAATCGTTTTCAGTGCAAAAAAGTGTAAAATCAAAAAATGATCGGATTCGCTTTAATCCGTATTTTATTGTGGTATTTCACATATTTTCAAATAGTTAAATTAGTCCATTTTATTTATTAAAAAATAGAATGTCAATTTGTTCAAATGCTAACATAAAGTTACACAATATATTTTATTTGTAGTGATTATCATAATTTTATTTTCTAATCTTCGTTTGCAAAAAAAAGTTTGAAAACTAGATTATATGAAATATATGATAGCATGATTTTTGTTAATTGTGCAAAAATTATATTGTGAAGTTATAGCATATAAGCTCTTATTTGAAAATTTTTTCATGATTAAATATTAGTATTTATATTATTTTTTTGTAGATGGAAATCAGGGTTGTCTGTTTCTATTGTTAATATTCCTTTACTCTATAAACTCTACTAATAAATTTATTCGATAAGAATCTGAATCTGAAGGAATGAAGATTAGAGGCAGGCAGTACAGTTGGTTAGAGATTTGTAAATAATAGAATAAATTCCTGAATCATAAAAGGGATATTCGTATCTTAATTTACAACACAAAAAATTACAGAGACGGAAATAATTGACGTGTCATAAAAGCATGGGTCTTTCTAATTACAACCTAATTATGACTCAACACGCACAGAATTCAATTTTTAAACAGAGATTTATGACCTCTACAATTTTAAAAACTACCCTTTAAAAGTTCTTAATTCTGTTGAGGAAATATAATTTTAAAGTTGTTCATCACATGATTGATTGATTAATATTTTGAACGAATTTTTAGTATATTATTGTTTTGACTCTCCAAATTTGTTAAGAAAGGGTTTAAGATATGTTAAGCAGGTAGGTATGTTACGAGTAGGACGTTGGTCTAGAAATGATATTTTGTTAGGGCTGATTAATGACATAAACAGTAAAAGTAAGCATTGGGGTATTTTTCTAAGACAAATGTTTACGAAGCCACAATTTACGAGAATGAGTTAAAGAAACTGGCCCAATTGTTGTGTGGGCTTACTCTGATTGGTTAATTTTTTATAAGGTTCAAATACAACACACTCACACTGGGATACCCAAAACCACACACGCTGACTCACAAATCAAAAATTATAAACATCCTAATCTGGGCCACTTCTATTTGTTTCTTTTCTTGAAATTATACCAAGAAAACTTCATTCAATCTTTTAACCAACTTAATTATGTGCAAATTATGCAAAACTAATGAATTCTTTTCTATTTTTAGAATACCACCTGAACCTGGTCTGTTAGTTGATCCAGGACGAATGTGCAGGAGAGGTCGAAGGTCGCGTGATTCTATGAATTTCATTGTACCAGGAAAAGCAGGGGTTTCACATCGAACTAGAAGAAAGGTTTCTACATTTTGTACTAAAGAACCAGAAGTCATTCATCAAGCGACAAAAGGAGCACATATTGCTACAGCAGAATGTCAACATCAGTTCGAATCTAGACATTGGAATTGTTCTGCACTTCCACGCAGTATCAGGAAGATACTTGCTAAAGGTAATATTGCAATTTTGCACTACATACGCGTATATGCAAAATGCCAATGTATATGAATAGTATATTGTATCAATTTAGATTGAATCGAAATACTTTTTGTAAAAAGTAACCAGTATTACTTTCTTTCTAAAAATTTTTACAACCCCAAGCCTTGGATATTGAAAAGTTTGTTAAAGATTTTTTTTGGGTAAATTCCGGAAAGAGGCTACGTTATTTCTATTGTTCTTTTTATTTTTTGGTCCTCTTCTTCATTTCGTTTAAACGTGTGAATCGGATTTTGTTTTTGTGAATGAAGTGCTAAAAGCACTTTTTCATTTTCTTTTCCAAGAGTCCATTACCTGACGGATGATCTCCACTTCACTTTAGACCTTTTCGATTAGAGTTTTTGGTTGAGTGACATTATTATTGGATGGAGCGTGGGAAACAAACGACGTAGATACCTTTGAAAAGGAATCCTCTTGTAAATCTTACGAACCTTTTCATTCCTCAAACAAATTGATGAGTCCCTTCACCACCTTACAAAAATCAATGTCACCACTATACTTTTACCCCATACAATAAAAAACATTACAACCCTTTCTACTTATGCCACTATCACTAACACAAAAATCAAGACACGATTCACTATATCAGATTATACTCAAATTTATCACCAAATACTCATAAATATAAGATCCAATCAGAACAAAACGCTTGATGAATAATGAATTTTTTTCTATTTTGCAGATACTCGTGAAACTGCATTTGTACATGCTATAACTTCAGCGGGTGTCACTTACTCCGTGACCCAAGGTTGTAGCACTGGTCAACTTCACGACTGTCCCTGCGACCATTCTCTGAGTGGATCGAAAACGAGCAAAGGAGAGTGGGAATGGGGTGGATGTGGCGATAATGTCCACGTTGGCTATAAAAGGTCAAAGGATATTTTAGACATGCGTAGTAAGAGGAGGAACGACCTTAGGAGTATTATCATATTACACAACAACGAAGCGGGTAGACTTGTAAGTTTGATTTATTCATTTTATGTTATATTTCAACTAAAGTAATTTTTCATTGGCTGATTTCTAGGCAGTAAGAGACCACATGCGCCTCGTATGCAAATGCCACGGCCTCTCCGGTTCCTGTACTTTGAAAACCTGTTGGCAGAAAGTTCCAACTTTTCGTGATGTTGGTGAAAGACTGAAGCGTAGTTTTGATGGGGCTATAAAAGTTATCCCTGGTAACGATGGTAAATCTGTCCTGCCAGCCATTTCTACAATTAAACCACCAGGGAAGGAAGATTTGTTATATTTTGAAGAATCTGCAGATTTCTGTGAGACAAGTAAAAAGACAGGGTCTCTAGGTACGGTGGGTCGTGAATGTGATGCATCGTCACTCGGTGTGGATGGTTGCGACTTATTGTGTTGTGGGAGGGGATTTAATACACGTGTGGTTAAAATACAACAAAATTGTAAGTGTCGATTTAAGTGGTGCTGCGAAGTGACATGTGAGACATGTATTGTACGCAAAGTTATTCATACATGCAGATAGCAACACTCCAATCCATGCTTATACTTCCCCTTCCACTTGTCCATTTTTCCAAGTGGGAACTTATAACCAACGGTGCCTTAATTGATGATGATGCTCAGGAACCATGAACAATTTGGAACTTAAATTGTGCCAATATCTCAAATTTTATTATTACCCAACTTTTTGTACATGTTTAATGTAAATAAATAAAACACGTTATTAATTTTAATTTATTATTTTTTTTTTCAAAGAAAATATAAAGTTAAAGTTGTATAGTAACGACAGATATGTCAGCTATGTGGATTGGTTTACACATCACTGCGTATTCATATATTACAAATGCAAATACAAATAAAAGGATTGTATTAATGGAATTGATCTTTGTTTGTTATTCTCATTGGTCAATTAGGACTTTCAAGAGAGCCCTTTAGTTTTTTTTTGTAAGTCCTTTGAGAATTGAGACGTGTTTGTTTGAATTGGGAGGTCTTAGGCGATGATTCGGAGGAGCAAGACATCAAGCTGAGCAAGTGAGTTATTATGGCCTCCTCTCATTGGCCACGGGTGGTGATACAATACAACTTACATATTATAATATTACGAAGTTGCTTGGAATTTGCAGACACAGGTATATTATAGTTTGAATTTTCATCGAAGATGAAGAAGCTTAAGCTTCAAAGGACGCTCAACGCATGATTATAATGATATGTTACATTTTTGCAATGTGTATACAACATCTTTATTAAACGTTCACTTTTCTTAATTTTAAGTTTAGTAATTATCAATCGAGACATTTTTTTCTTAAAGGCATTTCAAAATATATGAAATGTGCCAACTTTGTCGAAGTGCGGATGAAGCCTGTCGTAAATTTTTGTTTAAAGGTTCGCCCCTTGTCATAAAACTGGTAGTGATTTTTGATTTTTTTGCGAAAAGTGTTCACCTGGTCGTAAAAAGCGAAAGTAATCATCGTTAAATATGAGATAATGGAGAAGAAAAGAATTCCTGAAGATTTTACTTTTGCTGAGTCAGGGACAAAGAGGGAGGGGACTGGATTTACATGTTTAAATTACAGTTTCAGTTTCAGTCAACTTCCTTTCCACTTAAGTCTACAATTACTATAAGTGAACTTAAAGCCGTGTGGCTAATAAATAACAAAAAAATCATAATAACTTAAACCTAAAAACTTTTAGGACGGAAGTTTACTTAATTAAGGACAGAGAGAGAACACAGGGGTCATGGAAGTTTTTATAAGTGTGGCTTTATCAGCACCAAATATATTAAAAATAACGAAATATTCAAGATCATCACTTGCAAGTGTATATAGCTTGAGTAACAGTACAATTTCGGCACTGAACTTCACAACACCATTTGAATGTACAATGGCATCGAGTGGTAATAGTTTGTACAGTGACACTATGACCCCTCCCACAGCACATGAGGTCACACCCGTCAACTCCTAATGAGGTCATATTGCATGAACGTCCAGATGTACCACTCAGTCCATACCTCCTGTCTCTTTCACAGAAGTTGGGTGAATCTTCATAGAAAACGAGATCTTTCTTAGATGGGGGTTTATGATAAGGATTGTAGGGTTTTAGAGTAAATTTGTATTTAGATTTTCGTCCATAGTCACGCAAACTCCCAGCATTGCTAATTTGAACACGTGATGCACCGTCAAAACTATCCTTAAGAGAGGAACTGACTTCACGTAAATGAGGTAGACGCATCCAACAAGTCTTCATTGTACACGACCCTGAAATAATCATGGAT
>JAQGCN010000942.1:0-13155 GCA_034699725.1 Friesea truncata | reverse complement strand
TATCAAGTTATTAAATTAATTAAGTTTATTTGTCATAATGTTTTTAAATTAATTTTGTGCAACTCAACAATTCTCGAGAATCGAGATTGCTAACAATTAATTAAGAGATTAATAAATTAATAAATAAGTTTAAAACCATAAATACATGGACGTGTTTGGGCTTAAGGCACAGAAATTAATTAACTCAGTCATAATTTCTGTCAAAGTTTTACGTTTTACAAGGCAGGGAGAATTTCAAAACTAACAAATGTTTTATGCAGAAGTTAGTAATTTTTGCTTAAAAATTGATTGGATTTTCACTTTAACACTGAAATGCAGTATTTTGTGTTATTGAGATTTCACTTTGCGTAAATTAGTTTAAGTATAAGCTTAAGTTGGGTAAGGTGCCGAATTTGGATATCCAGATTGAGGTGGATATGGAAATGGTGGATTTCCAGCAGGTGGATAAGGATTGAAACCTGACTGATTTTGGTTGTAGCCATTCTTTTCTCCATATGGCACAGCTCCTTCAGGGTATCCGGTTTTTGGTGGTGCTGAAGGGTATCCACCACCTGGGGGTACGAAGGGTTGTTGTTGCTGGGACAAATTGTTCTGTGCATAGGGATATCCTGTTGGTTGCATTGGATAACCACCAACTCCACCAGTAGTTGCTTGATTGTGAGCTATAAAAATAACTCATTTAAATTCTGTAACAAATAAAAAGTAGATCAATTCGTAACTTACGGACAGCATATCCTGTAGATCTTGATCGTCTGTTAGCAACAGTTTTAGCCAGCAAGCATGCAGGGATGAAGAAACAACAAGCACCGCATATAACTACAAGTACGAATACACAAATCATAACCCCAGCCACGATCCAGAATATTTTCATGTTTCTGAAAAAGAAAGCATAAAGTGAAAGTTAATCATCTTTTGATAATTTCATTTCATTAACTCACTCATCTCTCTTCTGGTCAAAATCCCTTGACATTTGATCTCTCCTCTGGTCGAAGTCTCTTGACATTTGCTCACTGTCTCTCCTTTGTTCTTCCTGTTTCTTTTTGAACCAATCAGGATCGTCAAAAGAACTAGGTCGATTCTTGAAAATATCATCATTACTAAATTGTGGGTTACTATCTACAGATCCAATTGTAAAGAACACAAAAAGAGTAAATAATCCAAAATAAATTCCACTCCCCATTTTATAATTTAATTTAAATTAATAAATACTAAAATTCTAATAAAAAATTAAATAATGAAAGTAAAATAATTTCTTGCTTGTGTGTGTCCAAAATAATCTCTGAAAACCGAATGTCTTAACCCAAGGCAATAGCCAGGCGCATAGGAATTTTTGTAAAGACTTTTTATAGATTTTCTACATGTGGTAAATCCCATATTCCCATACCCAGCAACCCAATCGTAAATCCTATGAGGTTGCTAGTTAATAAGTAGCTTAAGCAAGTCTTTGAATGATTTCCATTGTCTTTTATTAAATTTAGTACATATCTCAAACATATTCTTCCTAGATAGAAAATTAATCTTTTTCATAAATAAACTCGTTTGCTAGATAAGATTTCATTCTGAAAGTCTTCTTGGATAAGAAAGCACAAAGGTTCAGTAAATTAAAATAATGAGAGCTTAACATTACAATTTTTGAGAATAAAGTCCACGCTCATCATTTTGTTGTTGGTAGGATATTATTTCCATGATGCGGCGATTGCTGCGAGTCTTCAAAATATGGATTATATGGAAATTGGTTTGAGCTTGTGTCCACTGATCCTGCTGGTCCTGAGTACGGTGGTGGTGGTTCTGAAATGTTTAACATGGATAAAATTGAATTTTTATACAAGTAAGAATTAATCATACCCATTGGACCAGGTGCATTTGGTTTAATTCCTTCCGATTGAATGTAATTTGGAGGTGGCTGTTGTGGCAGTTGAGGTCCAAATGCATATGGTGGAGCAGGACGTGGATTTGCGATAGGAATCACAGTTACACTTTCTTGGACAGGGTATGGAGCGTTGGACCTCTGATTCGGTATGGCAATGATAGGTGGTCCATGAGAATTCGTCGTTATTGTCGTGGTCGTGCCCGCATTTCCTTGCACATCTAAAATAGAACCAACCAATGGAATGAATTACTCATCTTGAGGCATTTTATTTTAACATTGATATTGCCTTACGTCGAGCATATACATGTCCTCTTCTTCGATGTCTCATTTTTGCCAATATACAAATTGGACAGCAGATACAGATCAAGAATCCTACAAAACTGAGTACGACCAAAGCAATGACAATGTACACAATTATTTCAACAATCCTACTTGAATAATAATACAAACAAGATTAAAATAAAGCATGGCTCAAAAATGGATAGACTTTACTTACATCGCAGTCTGACGATGAACGTCCTTGTCTTTCCCAAATTGTGGATCAAAGAGTGATTCTTCCCTGTTGTTGGCCGGATCAAAACTGAGTGACTGAACTGTTTCAATAGGTTGTTGATTTTGGTCAATTCTACCAAAATTAAAGCGATCCCAAATTTTAGAAATCCCTTCATTTTCGTTATATTCGTCGTTGTTTCTGTTGTTCCAAGTAATAGGCGATGGGGATGCTGTTGCAATTGCGTTATGGAGGACAGTCACCAGCAGGGCTAATATAGCCAATCTCTGTCGTCGACTGACCATTGTGATATGGTTATTCTCTAAAATTCATTAAAAAGTCACATTGAAATTATGAATGGACGAATGAATATTCCGATTCTCTCACCTTTAAAATTACTTTTAGAAAAGGTCAAAGCTTCATGCCTTAGCTGAGTGCCATTCAAAGGATTATTCGTGCAAACCCTCAGCTTTCACTTCTGCTTTCACCACTCACTCACTCACTCTGGAATGAGTGAAAGTGTGAGCTCTTGGGATTAGACAGATACGTGAGCCCTTTGGCTTGTGTGATGTGATCGATTGTTAATTAACGAGAGTGATGGCGAGTATAGTTTACTTTGGTGGTATTCCTTACAATAGGTTCTATTGTGTAATTCCTTTGGGTATTCCCAATCTGACGCAAATGTGAAAGCTATTATTCCTCAATCAACAAGATCAGGATCTTGGTTGGATGAAAAGAAGGAACCTTAAAATTTTCAATTAAAATTAACAAATGGACAATATATCTCCTTTAAATTTATTCTGAAGGTTCTCATTTCAAATATAGGAAGGAACTCGCTCTTTTCATCTTCTGGTTCTGAGGTTTTTGGGTATGATGGGTAGACGTTCTTTTGGTTCCTTTATTACTATTATCGTCTCGTTTGAAGTTGGACCACAAACCCCAAATATTTCAGAGGAGTCTATCCATATTCCATATATTCCAAAGTTAAGAACATTTTCTCATGAAAACTTAAAAGAGCATATTATATTGAGGAGAAAGGAATTTAGAAAATTTAATATTTCTTCTTCGTCTTTCTAATAGCTTACTAATTTATTTATTTATTCTTGAAAATTTTTATTAAAGGCAAAAATGCATGAAAATATTAAATTATTATTGGAAGTTGTGATGATGATAGTCGATTAATTTAATTCCCTTCAACAATTGAAATGAGTGCTGACTCGTAATCCCCAGAAGTTTCCTCACGAATCGAAGTGGCCAATCCTTCACCAAAGTGTTCTGAGTACTCGGACTTTATAAGATCAAGATCCTTCTCGGATCTCCAGACGATGATTCGAATGAGTACAGAATCTGAAATTAAACAATCATTAGATTCCATCGGCATAAAAATAGAAATTTTTTGATGAAGAAATTCTCACCATCAGTCCCTGCACCTTTCATAGCACTTCGAAGTTGTTCTGCATAAACTTTTGGAAGGTTTGTTACAGACTTGACTGTTTGTAAAATCAAGAATAAAATCAATTAAATTAAATTTAATGGGTCATAAATAACTGTCTATTATTGGCTTCTTACCAATTGTTTTAATTGCTTTCTTCACATTGCCTCCCATTTCTTCTTCAATGGCTTGTAAAAATATTTTCCCTGATAATTTTTCATATTCGTTGAAAATTAATTCAAGTTGCTTATATGAATTTTCAGACAAAATACGAATAAAAACATCTTCATCAGTCCCAAGTCTTCCCTCTCCAGCATTGTATAATAATTTCGCAGTACTTGCAGCAGATTCTGGATTTGTTCCAGTTTGTCTTTGGCACTAAATTAAGATGGTCACTTTTAGTACATTGGTCTCATCGGAGATGACAATATGTATGCATTACTTACTGTAAGGAGGGATACTAATAAAGCTTTGTAGTCTCCAGAAACATCAGAAGCTACAGCAGACTCGAGCGGCACTCCAAATAGCTTCTCGTAAGATTGACGAACATCGGTGACTTCTGATGGTGTGAGGGTACAAATGATCTGAGAGTAATTTTGATAATCATTAAGTTTGAATCAAAATCATTGTACATAGGTACAAAATTAATATATTAGCATAGCTACCCCTCTTAATTCTGATTCATCCGTACCAAGTCCAATAACAGCTTTGTTCAATGTAACAGCAAGTAAATCCGGAAATGGTTCCAGTAAGGCTAAAATTACTTTCTCGAACTTTCCACCAAGTTCAGTTTTTAAATCAGTTCCAAGATCCTGTAAGTAGCAATAATAAAATACAATTTTTAGTCAAATCAATTGTTTAGAACTGACGATTTGTTAGCTTTTTGCTTACCCTGCCAAATTGATTGTGATACTGCTTTTCAATTTCCAAGCGTTCCTTAAGCGTTCTCTTTGTAATAATTTTTATGATTCCTGCTTCTAAAAATATGACAAAAATATTAATGAATTGTAAAGTAAGTGAAAAAATTTGTGAGTGTATACTTACCATCGGTTCCAAGGCCTTTCATTGCAGTTCTTAGCGCTGCTGCGTCGTTCCAAGCGTTGAAAGATGGTGTGGGTTTAATTGTCTGTAACATAATAATAATTAATAGTGATTTTAATATGAATTCATCATAATTTTTATTAGTTAATTAAATTACAGCCATTCTGTTAAATTAAGGGATCACAGATTTTCTCCTTGCTTTCTCTTCCACGTCAATTTGGCGAATATGACTTTTTTGGCTTGGAGTTCCTTTAACTAATGGTAATTAAAAACCGCAGAACCAATCAAACAAAGAGGTTAAATGATTGTAGACGACGTTTGGGTTTTAGAACAATGCTTTCTCACATTTCAATATAGTTATTTTCATGCCAAAATTAATAAAATAACTGTTGTCTCATTCATAAACAACACTTAACCTTTTGAACTGCAATAATTCCTGAGAATTTTATAACTTATCAGTAGATTAATAATTTTCAACTACTACAAAAACATATGACTCCTGTTCCTGATGTTGTGTTTACTCACAGTCGTATCGTGTCCTATCGTAACCCGTTCCCGTATGAACAAATCCAAATATGCCTTGAGAGAATATGCGGTGAATAGTGTAGAAAAAACATTGGGGATTACGCAACGCATCTAGCAATATTCAGTTCAGATAGACCTATGCTCAAACTTTGAGAAGCAAATTGCAATTAAAATGCAAGGTTGAATTTAAATTTTGCAAAAAAAAAGAAGAAGAAAAAGTAATAAAGTTTGGTAGTGTGAATGAATAACTAACACATTCGAATGCAACTTTCTCCACAAGGCCAAATCTGAAGAAAAGATGCTTTTGAATAATAAATGAAAAAAACATCATTTTGAGATTTGCAATGACAATAACTTTTTAATTAACTTTTTTCTCACGTATATACAATTTAAAATGAAAAATAAAACTTTTTAAATTAATGAATGATAAATTCTTGGAAGAAAGATACACAATTTAAGCTTTCTCAAATTTATTTCGAAAGCCTGAAAAAATAAAGATACAACTTTTTTTCCAAACTTTTTCTTTACTTTATGAAGCATTTTTCTTTAGCAAAATTTGCAAATAATTTGGATAAAGCTAAAGTAAAACTTATTTCAACCTGTGAAAACTTTAATTCTAAATCATAAACGTCAATTTATATTTTTCAGTTGACGTTTAACATTAAACCAAACCAAAGCACGTAACTTTCTCCATTTCACTTTCTCTTTCGCCCTGCATCGTTCATGCTTTTGGGTAAGCTTAGAAGACTATTTATCATTTCCGAATTTCGTTTTGAATTGTTAATATCCGGATTTCCATTTGAGTTGTAATAACTTCCACCTCCAAGTTGACCCAATCGAACAGCACGTAGGAGTCGAATTGCCAGTTCTACCATGCCCTGGACAAAAAATTTAAACCTTATTTTTCAAATTAATCAAATTAAAACATGACAAGTTGATGGAACGCTTTTGATTTTGTTTTAGAAAGCAAATAAAGACGAAAATAAAATAAACTTATATGTTATTAACGTGCTAGTTAAAAATTGTTATATTTATCACAAAATAATTGTCTCTTACGTCAGGATTTTCAAGATCACTGCGAAGACTTGGGAAACCTGATGTAACCGTATTAGACAAAACGGCGACGCCTAAAACTGCAACAATGAAAAACAGACGACCCATAGCTAGCTAAAATTAAAACAGAATTGTTTCAAATTGTTGAAAAAAGACAAGAATTTTTTTATGGAAACAATTGAACTTCTAGATAGAAATCTGAATAGATAATGAAGAAAATTGAAGTGCCCGAATCATATTTTATAGGAATTGGAAAAATGGGAATAAATGATTTCTTTAATTTAAAAAAAGGCAATTTATTAAGATCACAGCGTGTAAGAAAGATAAAGATATTACATGAAATCTGTTTCTGTAACTGACAGAACTCATCCTGCCTTTTAATAAAACAAGGTAGGAAGTGAAAACATTGTGAAACTTTTCTCTTCATTCAAATTCATCTAAAATCCTGGTATGATGGTCCAGTCCCAGGGAAATAAGTTTTTCCATCATTACCATCTGTCAAAACCAGGATAACTTTTCTTTATTGTCCATTTTAAACTCACTCATTCCTTTTCCCAGGAGAAAGTAAGAGAGGAAAAGAGAAAGTATGTAACTTTAGTTGAAAGTTTTGAAAACATCATTTTCATCCTCGAAGCGAAGCGAATGACAAGTGACAAATTGGAATTCGACGAGAGCTATCGATGCGTGCGTACGAAGATATTGCCTAACAGACTGTAAAGTAAATAACGAACTCATAAATGAATAAAAGTTAAACAAGATTCAATCAATCCATGTGCAATTTATTTTTCTCATTATTTTAAGTTTAATTACAATATTCAGTTTAACAAATTTCCGTTTTTTATTATTACAAAACCCTGTCGTCTAATTTTAATGATGTTATTTTATAAATTATTGCCATGCAGTGAATCAATATTAAGCTCTCTTCTTCAAACTCATTTTTATTAATTAAGGGTTGATTAATTGATAAGTATTTGTTCGTATACCATGCAATGCACCATTTGTTCTAAAATCAACTAGATATAAAAATTAAAAATTTGGTCAAGAATTTAACATTCACAAAAATCACAGAGGATTCTATAATTTCATTTCAATGTTAATAAAGAGTAATTGAGCAAAAAATTTCAATTATAGGTCCAGAACAGTCAGAGAGACAGTGAGTGACAGTAAAAAGGTGAAAGTTGAAGGATGAGCATACGGGGAAAGTTTTTTTCTTTTTATAATTGTCTACTCTAATCAAAAAGTTTTAAAGAGAAAAGGTTCGATATGTAACCAGGTAGCACCATTTTTTATCTAAAACTCTCTCGTTGTTTCTAATTAATTAAAAAAAATTGAAGTTTATGTTACTAGACAAAAGGCCTTTCAGGCCGTTATGGTAGTTTCTGGGCGTTGCTCTTGAACAACACTCACATCAATCAGAGCACTCGCAGGGGATAACCCTAAAAATAGAAATGATTATTTGAAATTTACGAATATGAAATTGAGATAGGTGATACCTTGTGATGTTGATGGGATTGGCATTGGCATGGCCATTGGAGGAGCCATATTAATAGCGGAGCTACGACGGCTTTGACTCTGAATTTGAATTGCATTAACCTGCTCCTGTGAAAGTCGGTGGTGTGACAAGTACATTGCATTGGCAGAGTAAACTGAAGGAGATCTCACTCTGCCTTCGATGTCGATTCGAAAATCTGATGCTGAAATTTTAAATGAACATGCATTAAGTTATCACACTTTATTAAACTCAATCTAAAAAGAAAGTAGAAAAAAGAGAAAGTTTTTTTTCACGAGAAAGACATAAGTTTCTGGTTTATTAAGTTATATAAAATAACGACGAGTGTGATTTATCCCCAAAGGAATTGAGGAGTATACCACAGCACACGATGAAAGGAAGAGCCTTTTAAGTAATGAAACATGACAACTTACGTGGGTATAACACGGCATCGAGATCTGGTTCTGCAGATGTTGAAATCCGTGGTATGGTCGAAGAAAGTGGAACTGTTTCTTTTCTTCTATTTTTCATCGCAGGGCAACATAAGCAAAGGAGTGTAAGAATAAAGACGCCAATAAAGAAAATGATGGCAACACCTCCAAGAAACCAGAATAATCTAATTTAAATAACAACAGAAGGGAAAGTAAGTCAATTTGAATAAGGTTGAAGAGATTAAAAATGCATTATAAGATGAAAGGATTGTAATTACCGGAAACTACGATCAAATTCTTCCTGCTGTAATTGTTTTTCTTCATCCTTTGCAAAATATCCTCTCTTTTCTCTTTTACGCTCTAGTAAATCTATTGTAGTAGGTCTCTGTGTATTCTTGTATACCTGAGTAAATCCTTTCACTTCTACTTGAGTTACTACTATCTCATAAATGTGAGATGACGAGTCTGAATTATTCATAGAGAGCCTGCTATTTCCTCCTTTCTCTTCCTCAGGAAATCTTGGAGAAAGCATTGGTTCAATAATCTCACGGAACAATAATGGGTTAGAATTACTTTCTCCTTCAATGATTTCAGTAGTTACTAAGTTACAGTAGAAGAAGAGTAACAGAAAAAAGATTAAATTCTCAAATCCTGGATAAGAACTCAACTTTTGAAAAGTAATAATTCGTTTGAAGAAGAAAGATTTCCTTTCTAGTTTTCTCTTTACTTTCTCCATCGTCATAAAACAATCACAACTCCTATCCTCGACTTATAAAAGTTTTGTTATTGTTAATTAATTTCCTAAACTTCACTTTAGAAGTTAATAAATTTGAGCACTAATTCTCAGAAGTGAAATATCCTTATTATTAGACTAAACACTTATGCTCACTTTCACCACCACCTCACTTACTGACTTACTACTGGTACTACGTGAAGAAAATTAAGAATGTACGTTTTTAGAAATAGGAGCTTGGTGGAAAATGAATGAAAAATCCCATTGATCTCACTCCTCACAGCATCCGCCTCCTCCTTGCTTTCCTCTTGAAGCAAGAGTAGTCTTCAACTTCATAAGAGAGAAAGAAAGCCTGAGGATGAAATTTAGTGGAAAAGGAGCGCTTGCGAAAAAAAAGAAAATTTCCGTACTTTCCCTTTTACTCTCTCAGTGGTTTGTGATTATGAGAAAACTGGAAACTGGATCTATCTTCTTTCTCTGCTTACAATGTTCTGGAATAACTCGAACGAATCCTCTTTTTACAATAGATGGATGTTTCTCACCGTTTCACCTTTCCACTTTTCTATCCCAGACCGTATGTTACGACTTACGAGTAAGCTCTAGAGAGAATTTCATCTCCAAAATGACAAGTTCAACTCCACTTTCTCTTCATCTATCTTTCTCCTACCTCCTCCTCCACTATCGAAGAAGGAAGACCCTGGAGCTTTCAAGTAAAATCGAATCAAACTCAAGATCAGATCAAGTCTAAGAAGAGATTCATGGAAAAAAGCCCTTTACCTTTTGCTCCTTTCACTTTAAAATTTTCTCCAAAAAACTTTCACTTTCTGCACAAAGCAAGCACAGACATGCGATGCTATTGGTTCTTTTCTCATTTTTAATACCACCTAAACATGAAAATCAATCAAATCCTTCTTCTTCTTCCTTTTAAAAAACATGACTTTAACTCAATTTACTTTTTTTATTGGATGAAATATACAGTTAAGACACTTTAAATCAACTTCAAAAGCTTTGCTTCAAACATTATCATCATCAACATCCTACTTTGATAAAACTTTTGACTATTTCTTACTAAAATAAACTAATGGGAATGAGTTGAAAAAATTTAAAAAATAATGTTAACTTTTACTTTGAAGAAGGGTTAAACTAAGTTCAAATTGTTCAATGATTATTTCAGACTCAGTCCAAATATTGTAATGTGACTTGAATTTTTTTGACTTGATTATTATTAGTTTTTTCGTGTAATATTATCCAAATTGTTAAGAAATTCTTCATAGAACTTGTTAACTTCCTCCGATTCATCATCTAAGTAAATCTCATCATCGTCACTGAAATGAGATAATGAAATTATCTTAATGCCTTTTTAAGAGGTTTAAAAGGATTATGGTTGTCATCGTATACTTACGAAGAATCTACTTCATAGACAGCCTGCTGTGATTTCCCATCGTAAGAAACAAGAGAACTTGGTGGGCTATCAGATTTTGATCCTGAGGCACTTGAAGTATCAGCTTCATCTCCTCTACCCCAATTTATTTTCTGGAGTTCAAATATTTTACCAATTATTTCCTTTGTTTGGGGTTTCGCCCGTTCATCCACAGTTTGGATATATAATAAGTCTTTCATTAATTTATCCATGTCGTCTTTTAATTTTGGATTGGTATGATGCTCTAATTCCCAACCTGATAACTATTAAAAAGGATTTGGATTTAAACTTTACTTTTACAAAAGTTTATAAAGCTATAAATTAAATAATACTACCTTTAATACATTTATGACATTCTTTACATTTTCATGATTTGGAGCACCAACACCTTTTTCATATTCGATTAATTGTGTCATAATTTCAATTATGGCCAAACCAAATCCAAAGAAAGATTTTCCACCACCAGTTCCATCTGTATCAATTCTAAAATTTACGAATAGTTCTGCAAGGAAGAAGAGCAAGTTGATATGTCTTTCTTGAAGTTCATTTGAAGCTGTTTTATTTTTGATTGAATTGAGTGAGCTGACGAAAACAGTTTGGACTCTAAAAAAGAAAATAAAGCATTTTTAATAATTTTACTCAGAATTTAAAGGAATACGTTTAAAAATTTCCAAAATTCATTCTTCAGGATTTCTCAAAATTGATTTTGAGTTTTACTGTTTATACACTTGATAAACTTACCGACTTATCACACAATTTTGAGCAGTAATCGTTCCAACTTGGATGTTTTTCTCATTTAATGCTTGACATAGTTTTGCTCCAGTGTAAGAAAAGTTTTTCTTGGCAACACTCTGCAAAATAAACAGAAGTTGGGATTTTTTCCATAATTTTGTCAAAGTTGCATTAATTCATAACTTACCTGTTCTACAATTAAAGTAACTACAATGTCCAACGTATCAGCATCTACAAGAGATTCTTGCATTACTTTAATAGTCTTCTTGACTTCTTTATTGAAATCTGCAGGATTTATTGTAAGATGAGCAATAGTATCAGTAACAGAAGTTAAAACACGATCTTCTGGTGAAAGTTCTTGCTGTTGTACTGAATGACGATATTGCTGTTGACGTGGGTGTTGAGATTGAAAACGAGGCTGAAAATTGGGTCTTGGCTGTCTATTATATCCACCTCCTCGATACTGCGGGCCTTGTGGAGAATTAAAACGTTGAAATTGTTGAGGAGGAAAATGATTTTGATTCTGGTGTTGTTGAACGTTAAAATGCTGCTGCTCGTTGCTGCGATTGACTTCAGCTATGGCTAGTCTCATTACATCATGTGGAAACACTTCTACTGGCGAGTATTGTCTTGGGACAAATTCAGGTGCATTGGGAGAAAATCTATGTCTGGTTTGACTTTGGTTTTGGAAAGTATCCTGCTGTTGTTGTTGTTGAGATGATGGACTATTATTAGTCTCAGGTAAAAGAGGCATATGTTGAGAATTATTAGATACATTCGATGGACTATTTGTAGGGGAGCCCCAATTGGTTGAAAGATTAGAAGTATTAGGTGTTCCCCAGTTGGATGTGCCATGAGGATCTGGTTGCTGCTGTCCTCCATGAAATCCTTGTCCTCCTCCGGTCGTTGGCGGATTGGGGTGTATAACTTCGTTTAATTTACCAGATTTGAGGAGATAAGATAAAACATCAGGAGGGATTTGATTTTGATCTGGTCGTTTTAGAGGTTGAAGTGGGACGGTGGATCCATCTCCACCGTCATAGTTCCAATCTGTTTCTGTAGGTCGTTGATCTAACGGTGTATAATTAAATGATGGGTCTTCACTATAAGTATTTCCACTGGCAGAAGGTGGTTGATCTATTAAGGTGATTTCTCCAAGTCCAAGAGATCCCAATAGGTCCTCAGCAGAAATAGTGTCTGCTATATATTCTAAATCCCTACGAGCAGCAGCTATATCAGCATCAGTAAAACGAGGTAAAGGGGAATCCTCAAATGTCTGAAATGTGGTTATAAAAATAAATTCACAATAATACATTCTGCAAATGAGAATCCTTTAAATTCCTTAGAAATTCGTTAAGCTTAAGGTCAATGGCCTAAGATGTAGCCAAAAGAAAGCAAGCATCTTTGAAATGTTTAAAGCTCATTGGTTGGTTGCCTTGCCTTAATTAAATACTAATTAAATTTTTGTAAACTTACAAGTTTTCTTCTGGACATATTTGTTAGCAGAGTCTGATCAAAATTCAGTATCTAAATTATAAGATTCTTCGTCAATTTTTCAAATTATCGTCAATTTAGTAATGTTAGTTCCAACAATTTAAATTTCCATTTGTATAACTTCGCATCCGTTCAGAAAAATTATAAAATATTTTGTTTGAATTCTGTCCATTGAAGTTTTAGGTTCAATTTCGAAGCTGAAGATGGCAGAATCCAATCCAATCCTAAAAGAATCCTATGAATTTTCTCATTTTACCATTGCCTGCCTTGCCTTGTTTTTCTTGTTGCTTAGAACCTTTCATAGCCAAACTTGTAGTCATAGCATGTTAAGGACACACAGACAGCAGAAATTTGAAGTTAGACACGGAAGGGAAGAAGAAGGGATGATAAATTGAAGGGATGGAAAAAAAATAATGCAAGTGAAGGAAATATGGGGTGGTTTTGT
>JAQGCN010000941.1:0-13162 GCA_034699725.1 Friesea truncata | reverse complement strand
ATGATGTTCATAATTCATGTTTACCCACATTTTGAGTTTCTTATGAGATTTTCCTGTTTGAATTTTGATGCTTGGGTATGGGTTGGCAATAAGTTTTTATCATTTTTTCCTCTTTTTCCCAGAGAGTTGTTAATGGCAACCATTTTCTATTTCTAAATAAAAAAAACAAATAAACAACTCTCGAGAAGTATATTTTATTGATTTAACCAAATAATAAATTAATTAAAAAATTGTGAGGCACTAAGGTGATTAACAACTCTCTGCTTTTTCCTATGGCAAATTTTTTGCTTGCTTGAAATGAAAATCTAAATTAAAAATGATGGGAAAAAATTAAATCTTATTTTTCTTTTTCTTTTATTTTTATAAACGAAATTCATTTAAATTCTGCTGTAGCATTGGAAGGTTTTTCCTTTCTTGACAAAAGTTTCTTCTTTTTAACATTTTGCATGAAACACTTGCTTTATTTTTGCAATTCTATTCGGTTGAACTTTGAACGTGAATCTTTTACTTTTAACGAAATTTTTATGAAAGAGGCATAGTGGATTCAAACACACTAACTACTGTTTGGTGAGGTATCTGTTGGATATTTTTAATTTTATCTTACGTAAAACAATAATGACAACTCCAAAAAAATCCTTTATTTGATTTAATTAAATGAAGCAGGTACATTACACATTACATTTCAATTTTTGATCTTGCTCACAAAGTACTCGATCAGCTCCAGTTGGAAACTACATAATGCATAATTAAATCATTAATTTAAAGCAAAATTATATCACATGAATCGGCGCAACCATTTATATATTTCATTCAAGATCGCGTCTAAGGAGAGATGGCCATTATTCCCTGAGCTGTCAGGTTTTTAATGTGAACATTTTTAATGGAAATGAACAATTCTAGTCCATGAACCCAAAGTCAGGCTAAGAATTAGCCAGATCCACCAACAAACAACTTGATCCACCATACCATGCTGTCCCACTTCTTCCCCACCCTTAGTCTCACTACCCCACCAACCCCATCATCCGAAGGGTATACAACCTGAATTATACTCCCTTCTCAGTAACTCACTGCATACCGCCAGCTTGTCGAAAAATTGTGGCAAACAGAAAAATAAATATGAAAACTTTTAAAAAATCCAGCTGATTAATTTAATTTAATAATTGATAGATAATTTAATAATAATTGATAAACTGATTACTGCAGCGTTACACTTCAACTACTTGCTTCCAAATAAACACTATACAGTAAGTAATGTAAAATATTATATTTGCTTATTCATGTATAGTTTTAGTTTTAATGTAAATACACGTTCTCTTTTAGTTAGACATTGTTATAATTGACAGATTAAAAAGGAAATTATTCCTGCTAAAGCTTAGTAATGCCTTTAACAAGATTAAGTTTAGAAGAAAGGATTCGTCTTGTACGATATTTTTCACTTTATGAAAAAGCATCAGCAATACAAAAAGCATGGGTAAAAGAATTCGGCGGTGATCCACCATCGAGAAAAACTATAGCAGCATTGAATAAAAAGTTTGATGAAACTGGAAGTGTTGCAGATTTGACACGGAGTGGAAGGCCGAAAACTTCAAGAACAGAAGAAAAGGTTGCCCTTGTTCAAAATGCAATAAGAAATGACCCAACTAAATCTATACGATGCCTTTCCAGTGAGTTAGGAGTTAATAAAGCCTCCGTACATCGAATCAAGCAAGGTATAACCAGTAATCATTAATACTGATGAATATTTCATAATTTGACTTTTGGTTTGATTGATTTTAGATACTGAAAAACAAAGTTTTTTAAAGCTGGAGAATAGAAGGCTAAAAGAGAAAATTAGTGAGCTACAGAGGAGACTTGATATACTGGAAGGGAAGAAGCCGAAAAAAAGTAAACTATAATTTATGGCAATAATGTTGGCTTCTGCAACTTCAAAAATTCATTATTTTTGTATTTGTTTAGTAAAAAAGATAAAAGAAGAAAAGAATTCCAAAATCGAAGAAAAACTTATGCCTTACCTTGTCTCTACCGGATCGACTGCATCAGCTTTAGAGCAAACCCTTGAAATGTTAGGAGTCGAACAAGGACAAACACTCACAGTTCAACATGGCGTGGGTCCAGACAATGCTACCGTCATTACACTTTTACATACTAATAATCATGCAATTGTAAATAATACGATATTAAGAATTAATTTTGAATTAATTATTTTGAAAATATTTATAGGAAATATCAGATGAAGACGATAAAATTCGTCATCTCGGAATAGATGAAGATGGTTGTCTACATGCGATTGAAGTAGGACACGAAGTTGCAGAAGCATCTGTCGATATGCTTGCAGAAATAGGTGATGAAAGTGTTCAAGAAATTATCAGTGAAGAAATTATAGAAGAACAAGGAATAAATCAAGAGTTAATGGAAGGAGAAGAATTGATGACCCAAGAAGAAGTTATTCTGCCTAATGAATCTGGAGAAGACGAAGTAGTAACTACTGAAGGAATTATTGTAAAGGAAATAACTAAATTTGAATCAATAGAAACAGAAGGACATGAATTAACTCAATTGGAAATGCCAATTTGTTTTATAACGTCGACATCTAGGTAATAAATAAGACTTTTAATTATCTTAAACAATGCTAATTATGAATGCATTGGTAAAATAGTATTTACATCGAAAAAAAGAAAAAAGTTTGATCGTTTGGATTTTATACCATTATTAATTTATTGTTTTTACTCTTATTAGAATTTAGAATTTAAAAGTTGATTAAGAAGAAGAACTTAAGACAAAAATGACCAAATTGGTTACAATTCAAATTAAAGTTAGCTAAAAGCAGAAGATGCACGAATAATAAATACCTTGACTTTTATTTAGGAAGAAGGCAGGTTTAGAGCAGAAGTTTTCTACCCATTATTTTAAAAAATCTACTTGAGAAGAGCTATAGCTAAGAACTTGGTCAAAAATTTTAACTGTCGTTTCCTAAAAGTTAGCTGAGCAATTTGTAAAATGTGCATTTATAGTGCATCTAAAGTAAAAATGGAAGCAAATAGAAAAAAAAAGTAAACAATTAATATAAAGTCTTTTAAATTTGTCTAAAATTTGAGTGTTTTGAGGACTTCGTAAAAGGCATTTAAAATCGAGTTTAGCTAAAAAAGAATATTCATTTTCTATATTAAGGTGCAAGAACCGGACGTTTTATGACTTTAAAAGGCGATTTGTCACTAAAAGAAGGTGTGCACTGCTAATTATTTAGTGAGTCAAATTTAAAACAAAGTTTGAACTTTATCATCGAAAAAATTGTCATGATTAGAATAGTTGCCAAAGATCCTTTGTTTAAAGATGCACCTCCACAGTCTTTTTTCATAATGAATTCCTATAATATAATTTTACAATATGTCAAAAGTAAAGCTTTGTTAAAGTTTCATAACTTACATCTTTTGCGTAATTGTGACAGTGAAAAAGTCGTTTCCTGTACAGAGGTCTTGATGGCATCCGGCATATTTCACTCATAACTGGATTGTCAGTTATGTTAGTTTTATTGCCAAATTTATCGTATAATTGATAGACCACTTCTTTTCCTCTTATATTTTTCCGATACTTTCGAAGGTTGGAACATCGATGACAGTTTGCTTGTAATATTACCATTATTAAATTTGTGTATGGGATCCGTTGTACGTTTAAATAACTTCAACAATGAAAAAAAAATGTTAGAAATGAAAAATATAAGAACAAAGTTAATTATAAATATTCTTACTCTTCACAATGTAAATTATCACACCTATTTCCATGTTTTTGGTACAAAGTTATAGGTCCTACGACACTATACTTCTCTCCATACATGTATAGTTTGTACTCTATGTCGCATGGTCGAAGTTTTGTTTTACTGACGGAAGCATATTTCAATGCCATTTTTCTATCATCTACTTCATCCCCGTCATCTCCATCATCATAGTCTGGATTTAAATATCAATTATTTATTTAAATGATTAATTAGGAATCAACTCACAAAATGAATCTTCTTCCTGTCCAAAACTAAATGGAGCCCTGAGAATCATATCAAAGTTAAGTCGAAGGATAATTGAAGTCATGTATCCCATGAACCATTTTAAGAGTATTGATAGTTGACGAAATGGCTAATAAAGAAATTGTTATCAATTGTTTATCAAACTTGTATAAAAAAGAGTCAAAGAAGTACATTTGTAAGAATGCTTGCAAAACTTGTATTGATTGTTGGATAAGCACAAACAGCTTGATAATCCACAACTCGAACTTCTTTGTAAATTGTGTAGTTTATAAGAATGTCCATAATGCTTCCATCCATTTCACCAAAAAATCTTCCTATTATATTAAAATATTCCAAATTTTTAAAAATCATTTTGTCAAGTATTAATTTAAGATTAACTTACCAGCATCATCTCTGGCTTTAGATGATCCAATCACAAATGCATTTTCATCTAAGACGAAACAGTGGAAATCTTCATCTTGACAAATATTTTCTTTTGCCTGAAATTGATATCTTCGTAATTAAAATTAAAGTTACATTTTTTAATCTTACATCATGTCTACTTCCTTTTTTTGGAAGTAATCCAATGAAATTTAGGAAGGAATCCAAATCATATTGAATCCCAATAACAGCAACTGGAGCTTTCTTTCCGTTTTTTGTTGCTAACATTGCCCGAGTTGCTGTAACTCTTGAATAGCTTCTGGTTCCTGCATCAAATGATACAGAAATAACGTAAGAATCCTCCTCAATTGCTGCCCTTTCTACGGAACGTTGATACCAGCTTTCTTCTATTGTCCGAGGATGGTATTGTGTAAACGGTCTGAAAATTCAACAAGTGAAATGACATTGATTGATCTAACAAAATATCGTTGTTTTTACAAATCTGTTGGATGTATTCTAGCATTAGGATGATCGACCCAACGAGTTAGGCCACTACGAGTTGCAACGAAGGCTGTCAATGTTCCATTATTGAGAAGTTCACCTCCAAGTCCAAAATTTGACACAAGCCTTAAGTAAGAATGGTCATATTATAATTTTAAAAAAGCGTTTATAGAAATTTATCGCTTTACCGTCTGATGGGTTCACTTCCTAAAATCCTTGAGCTTTCACCCAACGGTCTTGTAATCATTGCATCAAAAATTACAGACTGGACAAGTTTCTTGTTACCTGAGTGAAGATATAAATTCCATTATTTTAAAGTAGCCAAAAAGTATTTTTAATCTCTTACAAATATATTCTGAATCATCGTCTTTCTTTTCCCGATCGACTTTACCAGATCCATAAGCCATTGAACCCCAAGCCCAGCTCATATTTTTTGTGAACTTTTGTAGTTGAATACGTTTAATGAAATGAAGAAACATATCTTCTTTTGTCTTTGCTTCCAAAATTTCCGGCTGTGGAGTGAGGTAATGGCAATATGTCCAATCAGGATGAAGCTTCCAGTTTCTAAATCTAGCTTTTTCAGTTTCATTCATATCAGTATTATAAGTTTCGAAAATATTATCAAGTATGTTAAATCCTCGATGAAGAAGATTCACTTCAATTTCCGCATTGTAGGTGGTTGAATTTGGTGGAACTTGAATACCTAATATGTATGTGGTCCCTGGAATTTTTCCAAAGACGTATACGGAATTTCTTGTGGTAGCACGTTTCTATGTTAATAAAATTAATTAATTATTTAAGAACCACTTGAAAAAATTCAAATGTCGTACAAATCCATCACGATGAATACGCATTGGCAACACTCGCTTCTCGCTGTGTTGGGGTCCTGCCTTGTCTAACATATCTTTACGAAGCTAAAATATTTATTTGGTGTCAAAAAATTTGTTTAAATTGTTAAAATGTTTATAATGCTCATGCTTACTTCTAAAAGCTCTTCGTCTTGGTTTCTTTCTTGGTATGCACTATCTCTGTCCACAAGCTCAATTTCTGTTAAATCCACGGAATTGTAAGTAGGTTTCAAAATATTCTCGAGAATATTTTCATACTGTATCAAAATAAATATTTACAACTTTACTTTAATTCTTAATGTTATATTAAGCATTTACCAAAGGCCTGAAATCTGGATGAATAACAATGTGTCCATTGTTTGTTATTGCAAAGGCGTATCCATTTACTCCAAGCATAAAAGGGGAAGTAAGCTCCTTAAGTTCGTCAATTGAAATATCAGTTGCAACGACTCCAAGAAAATTTGCAATCCTTTCCTATATTTGATTATTAGAATGTTTTTCTTTGAAAAAAGTTTACATTACTTACTTTGGAACTAAAGCTGGTGTTAGTAAAATTTCTCATATCGAATACTGGAAAACTTGCCGTGACCACAAAATTGAATTGCTTGATTTCAAAATCCTTGAATTGTTGGCGTTTAAACTGAAAAGATATCAAAAGTTGTTATAATCCGGAGTTTAAATTAATTTACCATTTCATTACAAAAAGCCAAGCTTAGCTGAAGAAATAAGAGAAGTAAACTTCATGCTGATTTGATAATTTAATACCATGCTCTATGGGAAATTATGAATTAGCAATAATGCAAGAAGTGCAGATTTTGCTTTAACTAACCTGCTCAAGCGTTAGTAATTTTTCTATGCTGGTGTTTGGATGAAAAGTGAGTGAACCTCGATGAATGTCTCGAATCATCTAAGATTTACACATTGCAGAAGCATTTTCACCGTGATAGACTTAACAAAACTAGCTTTAACGATTTACAAATGTGGAACAAATTGTGCATTTGCGTATTTGTCAAATAGTCTTAAGAATTCTTACCTTAATATTTCGTTCTTTCTCTGCCTCCATTGCACGGATGATTTTATCTGTAACATTAGGAAATCCATATGCAAAGAAATTTTTAAGCTCTTTACGTTCATCATCGTTTCTCATTTTTGAGAAATTTTTATCAGTTAAATTTTGCTTTTTCCCCGTTACAAAATGAAGGTAGGAGACATAGCGTTCAGAACGTTCTTCTTGTATTTTTCTCGTCCGAGACTCCCAAAGCCATTCTGATTCTACGAGTTCCTAATAATTAAAAAACAATTAAATTTTAAACTTCTAGTGTTGGATTTAATTGTTACTAACAGCGTGACTTGCGTAAACTGGTGTCCACATAACTTCGCGAATCTGGCTCATAACCAATGGCCGTGACATAACAGGAATATATTTAAGAACTTTCTCTTGAACTTCCGCAAGTGTAAAGATTTGAACAAAAAATCCTAAATTACAAGGACAAAATCATAAACTTAAACTTTGAATTGTGTTTAAATTTTACTGTTTATTAACGTGGTTACAAAAAATTTCTTACCTTGGTTATTGCATGCCATCCATTGAACTTCTGCCGTATCCGTGACTTCCTTTCCAACTAAATACGTAAAAAGTCTAATTTTCTTTTTCTCATTAAATTCTTCAAAGAAAACTTCAAAGTTTTTCGGAGCTCCATCCGTAACGACCATAACCGCTTGATTGCAGTCTGCACTCTCATTTTCTTTTTGATTCTGTCAAACACAAGATCAATGAATTTTTGACAATCCTTGTAATAAAATATAATCAACTTACAATATTCAAAGATCCAAAGGCTTTTGTAAGAGCTTTTTCGAAATCTGCCATTCCATTTGTTGGTGTTTTTTCTAATGCTACTCGAAATTCTCTTATGTTTTCCAATGTAGCCTAATAATGAGAAAATTATTGTAACAACTGGAATAATTCAGATGCTTTGCTAAATTACTTGAACTAAAATAGGATTTCCAGTATTATTCATACACGGAACTAGTACTTCTGTTTCTTCTGAAAATGTGAATACGTTAAAGAAATCATTTTCTGTGAGCGTATCAAGAATTGAGTTCACGACAGCTTTGGCAATTCGTCTCCTCATTCCAGTCATGGACCCAGAAGTATCTAGAAGAATGAGCAGATTTTTTGGACTTGTAGCTGAAGCAGTATACCATGGTCGAAAGCGACAATCGTATAGATCTGGTGAATTTTTATCTTCATTATCATTTGGCCATTTCAATGCTAAAAAAATAAAAGAGATCATAAAATTCATAATAAAAGTTGCATGCTTCAAAGATGAAGCTTACCCGGGTATTGTCTCATAAACCCAGTTGAGCTAAAATAACCAATTGTCAAATATTATATTTTTTGAAAAAGTGTCACTACTATAGGGAAGAATTTTTTCTACTGCGCATTGAAGGTGGGGGGGATGCGATTTTCGGACCCGAGATCAAATCTCAAAATTGACATATATTTTTTTAAAGTGGAATAAATAATTAGCATTATTCTAAGACTAACTGTGGAAGAATTTTTGATTAGCCCACAGAACTCATTCAGATATCGTTAATTGAAATCTAAAGTGAATGTCAAGTTGTTTCTCTCCAGCCCCAATGTGAAATATTTTTTAAATTTTCGCGCTGGGGGTTTTGGCCGTTGGGGGGAAAAAAATTCTTCCCTATAAAATAATACCTCCCAAAATATTGCCAACTCAAAGTTGGGTTTTGTTTGTAGTTATTTTTGAACGTCTCTTCAAGATCCGAAGACCAAGCTAACTCATGTAAAAGCTCTGGATCTATAAATAGTTAATTAGTTTTTAGGAGTATATTCAGAAAATCAATGTCTCAAAAGGTCGTGAGAGCAAATTCACTTACCACATTCATAAACACTCGTAGGAACGTGCACAGAACTAACATCCATACTAACATTTGTTTTAAAGTGTTCATTTTTATATAATGGAAGATCTGTTGGGAAAGTACAATTGAATTTAGCATTTTCATCATCAGGAACAGGTTCGCTTTCATCTGGCTTATCCTCCGATGATGGTTTATTAATTAACTTAGAATTAAAGTAGCTATTAGGTCTAACTGGCTTTTTTACATCTGGTGATGAACTGTAGTGATCAAAGGCTTTTGGTTCTGCATAAGCTGCAAGTTTCTAAATGAATAAGTAAAATTAATTAATATATGCTTTATAAAACTTTTTACACTTAAATAAAAAAAAATACTTGAATAGCGTCAAGTTTTCCTTGAAGACTTTCATTAACTCTTCTCATAACATTTGCAAAAAGTTGCTCAGGATTCACATCTTGTATTTCTCCATCTTTGGAAAATTTCTAAAACAAATAATTTATTAATATTATTTATGAGAATCATAATTGACAGAAAAAGATTCCTCAGCGTTAACTTACATCTCGAAGCTCTTTGAATTTTGTTACACCATTGCTATATTCAAAGAATGTTCGTCCTAATCTTCTGGTAAAAGATTCCATACTGTACAAAAGTTAAAAAAAAATTACTTAAAAAAATCATGAAAAATATAATAAAAAACATACCGTTGAAATTCAGCATTGTCCCGTGATTTTGAAGTGATTGGTTCCAAAAGGCAAAATATAGCAAAAAGTATGTGAGCATTTAAAACGTTGTTTATGGACATTATTGTCTTTTATTTATAAGCATTTTCAAAGTAAATTTTTAAGTATTTTAATTTTAAGCAGTTTTTGTTCTAAAATCTTATCTAGACGCAGTCCGTCCGTTCTAAGAGACACTCAACTACTGCAGTGTTAAGTATTTGAGAGGTTGATCCTTAGACTCACGTTGTGTTAGAAACAAATCGATATTTTTAAGGTCTGGAGTCCCGCTCGGGAATCCAAACTGATACGCTACTGCCTGTGTGCTTGCCATTCATAATGTAAAAAGCTAAGTTTCGAGTATGCGTTCCTTGTTTCATTTTCCTTAACTTCATGCGACGAAGATAGGACAGAAATACTGCATTAACTTTCTCTTTTTCTCCTGGATGAGAAATGGAACGGATGGCTGGTTTCTACTAATGGAAAGTCCACGAAACGACACAGATATGCGGTTCTTCTTGAAAGAGTAGAGTTAGATGGGATGAGTAAGAAATACAAAGGAGATAATACAATTTTGCAATAAATCCATTGTCACGCTCCTTCTCGCTTCAGAACCTCTTTCAAAAAAGTCAGGCACAACCAATTTCACAAAGAAAAAGAAAAAGACGCTCAAATTCTTTTATAGAAATATAACACCATGAAAACTTTTCTGAAATCCATCTTTGATTCTTTTTATTATCTCATCTTACCGTAACATCATAGAAAAACGAGATGAAGAGTTTAATTTATAGTGAAAGAAAACTTTTCTCCAAAAAATGTAAGAATCGATAAGTTCCCAAGAACTGTATCCAACAGAAGATAAATGATTTATTTTTCAATCCTGGATAACATTCTTTCCTCCAATTTGCTCGTATGGAATGCAAATTTATTACCTCGTTATCTTCGAACATCTACTTCATCATCTGCTGTGATTTTAGATTTTATCATCGGAAAATCAGCCTGCAGCAGGTGCTTCAATTTTTTCATACTTGCATGCAGAATGCTAAAATATGGTCGTGTGCTTTTGTTATAAAGATGAAAATGAAGGAAGAATGCTGTTATTATTAATCCAAGATAAATCATCTCAGCAGCTGAAGTAAAGACGAAGATACCAAAGAGGAAAACTTTAGCATATTTAATATTTAGGATTAAGAATACACTTCAAAAAATTAATAATTTTAGAAAGTAATAAAATCATTCTAAAAATTCATAAATTAAATTTAATTCAAGCACTTGAAAAATTCAAAGTTGCAGACAACTCATTGCTCAATTGTCCTAAAATTTTGTAATATTTCTTTTTGTAAATACTAGTTGAAATATTGTGCAAGAGAAAGCAGCGATTTCTTTTGTACAAAAATCGTATTTTATAAACAAGAACATCAGAAGTCTTTACATTATTTTCACTGCGTAGCGTGAGATGGCACATGTGCTTTCTCCACTTTCACAGAATTAGAGGAGAGAAGAGAGAAAAAATTCACTTGCTTTCACCTTTTATCTCTCGTTGAATGAAAGATGTAAAATTAAATTCAAGTTTAATCGTTTTTACAGCTGCGACTTTATGGTTTCAACTATTTAAACCCAATGGAGTTCTTGCCTTTTCAATTATGATCCGCGTATGATCCTTTTCTGTCACAAATGAATTAATCTATCTCATAAATAAAGATTCCACCATACATTTTGCGTTTCATTCGTTTCACTTTATGAACTTTATAATTATTTATACAAATCTTAAGAAATATCCAAGTCAAATACTTTTTATAAAGCTGAGAAATAAATTGCTCATACTGTTTTTCATATTTTCTATTTTTACGTAAAGTTGTTTTTAATTTTCATAATTTGTTGTAATTTTGAGACATTTACACACCTTTTCTTTTAACTTAATTAATCTTAGCAATTATTAACTTTTGTCTTTGCATTTTGCGGATCTTGTATGACGACTAGTATTATAGTAAATTCTAGACTAGGATCGATTTATTAATAGTCACAGCATCACATAAATTGTTTGCAACTTTAACTCAAATTATCAAACACAAGCTTTAATTCATAAATTAAACACAATTTAGTTTTTACAAAAGAAAAATTAAATACTTTTCTAAAATGAATTATTTAAAATTCACCAAAAACTTACGCTTCAAAAGAAATATTAAGAAAGCCGGAAAGAATTTTATGTTCAAACTGAGAACCTTACCAATAGGAATCTGAGATCATTTCGCAGTATTCAACCCCTAATTACATTTTAAAAGGTTAGGTAAAATCTACACGATGGTATTGATCTAATACTTTAATACCCTAATAGGTACTGTTTACGCTTAGAATACATAAACGAGATTTATATTTGACTGATTGTAGTTGTGTGACGTTTGGAAGAATTTTTCTTCAATATTTGAGTCCATGTTTTTATTTAACGGAACCAGGCTCCAGATGTAGTAGCTCCGTTTCCAGAACTGGACTCTGTCTTTAATGGTCACGCGTAATGAGGATACGAAGTAAGATGCGAAGTCATATGCGTCGGATGCGGTGGCATTGTATGACCTGCAGCTGCAATGTTTGAGTACAAATTGGCACTCGTACTGCCCCAATAGCTAGTCGGTGAAGGAAATATACTTCCTATTGAAATTAAATTAAAAAATTGTTATTCGAGATATATTTTTCAATTAAACAATAATTTTAACAAAACTTACCAGCATGGTAACTTGACATGAAGAAATCTGATTGGTACTTATACGCTGTTGGATCAGTAGCAGCAGGTTGTGTAGCTGCTGCAAGACCTTGGAAGTCAAACTTGTACGCATATCGTTTTCCATGAACTTTTGTCATTATATTTTTATCGTAGTAGTACCTGTAATTTAAAAAAACAGTGTTGTTAATGTGCATTTATTTCTAAATCTCATTAACTTTCACTCTCTTCCTCTCCTTATAAAAGAAATGAAGGTATATGAAAAAAAGAATGACTTCATAATTTTAATCGTTTATTTTCTTAATGAACGTAAACCAATGCATTTACGTGAATAATCTAAGTTAATTTTACCTCAATGCTCTGCTCAACTTGTCATAGTTCATATTCGGTTTTGATTTTCGTTCACCCCAACGCCTTGCTACTTCATCAGGATCAGTTAATTTAAACTCTCCATTTGTACCTTCCCATGTAATACAATTTGCATTTGAAGAATCGGATAATAATTCCAAGAGGAACTGCCATAGTTGAATTTGTCCAGAGCCTATAAATAGTTTCAATAAATTTTCCACAAAATCCTCATCATATTCAATTAAAGTGGTAGAGACATTAAAAATGCTTTTCATAAATATTTACCTGAACTTGCTAATCGACTACTTGTGGGGCCGAACATTTGGTAAGGATCTGAAATATAAAAAACTCATTAATTTTTAATCTAACCTAATTCATAATGTCAAACAAGCATAAATACCGTCGAGACTCCCCAATTTCATGAAATGGGATAAAAATTATTATATGCGGTTTCTGATTGGTTATTAACTAATAGGGATCCTTCTCCTTTCAATAAATGATTAGTAGAGAGAGTTCATGACATGAATTAGTAGGGATACCATATTCGATCGCATGTTTGATGTGATGCAATATTACAAGAAAAAATATGGGTAAAGTTGAATAAAATGAAGTTGATGACGATATTACATGCGGGACTCCGTTTGTCAGAGTAGGAGCAATCAAAATCGACGCTTCTAAAGGAAAAGTATATAAAAAAAAAAAAAGGATAAAGGAGAGGAATATTTGATTTAAGCTTCTGCTTCTATCAATGGGGCTAGGATGGAAAGGCCAGGAATCT
>JAQGCN010000940.1:0-13200 GCA_034699725.1 Friesea truncata | reverse complement strand
CGGAAGAGAGACGAATATCGGCGTTGAAACAGGAAGAATTGATTAAAGCTAATAAATCCATGCTATCTAAAGCGTCAGTGAAATTTAAGGGATTAGTTAAACCTGAAGTACCGATGAATTCTACTACAGATCAGAAGATGGAAGATCCTATCGTTAGGGCATCAATGACCTCACTAAAATGAGAAAGACCTACTCTTTAATTTATAGTTATTTTAATAAAAATCAAAATCAACGAAATTTCTAAACAATTCCAAAAAATTAAATTCTTACTTCTTGTTTTTACACGATTACCAAAAGGGTTATCGATTTGAGTAACCGTTAGAAAACTTTATGATTTGGATTTTAAAAGGACATTCAGAATTCCATCTTTAAATGATTTTTTTTAAATGTTTGTTTTTTTTGCTGAGCTTCCAATATTTTTAAGTCTCAGTTTAAACATTTCATCATTTCCAATGGGAAAGAGTATTGGAATTTTTAAAAAATTCAAATTATTTTTCAAACTAAAGTATAAACTCCTTCCTTTTTCAATCAATTTGGAATTTTATTAAATACTTTTTTTCTTAACTGTGTTTTAGTATTTCATCGTTGAATCAATAAGGATATTTTAGTAATTGAATAATTTTAAATAATATAAATATTACTCATTATTTCAAATAAATTGAATGTTTTACCTGATGATAATAATTCATTGCATTGTTGCAAAAATGAAGCATCGTTGTGGTATGGTAATGGTGGTGGGGTAGAAAAAAAGTGGCTTCGATTGTTGTTAATGTAAAGCATTTGGAATATAATATGGGGATCATCTTACGAGAAGAAGAAGATGAAGGAAGACGAGAGAGTTTTCAATCCTCGAAAGACCACTTTCAGTTTAGTTTTGAATAATTTGGAAGAAGGTGGTGGTTAGTATTGTTTCTTGTATTGTTAAGAAAAATTTTAAAGACAACAATATAAAAGACGCTCTTACCAAAATAAATTTTATAATCTATTACTCAAATTTTAACAAAGGAAGAGTGCAACAATACAAAGAGTGAAGTTGAAGTTTCTGTGCGAAATCAGAGCAAATCTCACCACGCTTTTAATTTGATTCAACCACGAATATTTTGAGGTTCCTTTAAGTTTAATTGTCCAATAAAAATGTGAAGGGCCGTTAAAACCACGGTTTGCGGTTTATTGAGCAATTTGACTCTTAATTTATTTCAACAATACTCTTCAATTACTTAACCGAAAGAGCTTCATCAACAATAGCGTGGGCAGAGGTAGTCGTGTAGTGATTGCCAAAATTGTAAATTTTGGATCTGGAAGTTTTCAAATCGGATTATGATATTAAAATGCACAATAAATCTCCATTCAATTTACAACACAGAGGTAAAATATTATATTCAAATAATTTTATTATATTTTATAAACAACACCAAAAAAGCTAAAAGTAGTGGTTTGTTTTGTTTGTCATTTAAGTATCGTTGAATGAAATACAATTTTCTCACCATTGTTCTTTAACTTTGACACCCCACAAGACAGACAACATTTGAAGTAAAATAGAGTCTTTACTATTATTAAATGACAAACGGAAATTGTAAGAATAAGGGTAGGGCTTGTTCGTAATTGGACGATTATTATTATTAAGAAGCATATATTTATTGTATTCTTATTTCTTATAATATTTTACCTGAGAATAAATTCAAACCTTCTTACATATTCTTCATCCCCTTCCAATTTTTATTTGCCAATCATCCCTTTCTATCTTCCTGTCTTTAACTCTTAGAGAAAGTGTACACAAATACAATCACAGTCAATGCAAATTATAAATAAAATGCCCTATTGCACTCTATGACATTAAACTCCATTAAAGATCAGGTCATGTTTTATATAGTCCATTTTAAAAATTTCTTACACGTTCCTACCTATCATTGTCTGTCATTATTTTAGAATCTATTATCATTTACAGATTAAGAGGTTTTGCAGATTTTTTCTACCTATCAGCAGTTAATAATATTACAACGATTTCATTCGCAAAAGCAAGGGTAAAAATATTTCCAGCTGGGCAATTTATAATGGAGTGCCGAGAGATATAAATCTTTACGGTTTGTATTTCACTCATGCAATCCAATCCACAAACCAAGCCCTTAAATTATATTTTCTTGTTGTATTGTTGTCCCTTTGAGCCCTTGCAGAGTATACAAGATGTTAAATTTTATTACGTTGGCAAAAAAATCTTAAGGTGAGTTTACATTAGAATGTAAGCCCTTTTCCTTTTGTTTAGAATTCGACATGGTTTGAGGACCATTTCCTCTCCTTATGTCTGTGTACTTATTAAGTTCCTTAGTTTAGGACGGAGGGTGTGGCTGTTATAAAATCATAAAAAACAATAGACTAAAAGTGTCAGCTCTCCAAATTTTACTTTGTCTTAAATTTAGATAACCAACCCATTATCATCATCAAAATCATAATCACCTGCTGCTCTTTTCTTATTAAACCACAAAAGGATCTTGAAACTTTTCATGTAATTTCTTCAAGTTGTAAATAAAATATGGAATTTTGCATAAAAACTTCAAAACCTTGACTTGCGTTTACTTTTGATGACAACATCCTCTTCAGAAGAAGAGTTTTAAGGATCTATTATATTCTAATTGGCTACCTAAATACATATTGTATATCTTCAATATTTTGAATTGCATGTTGCGTTATCTTCCAGGTAGGATTTTACATGTCGTATACATAACAAAAACAAGCAGTTCATTGATTCCAGAATTGTTATAAGTAATGCTCCAGGGCATTTTTCTTAACACATTCAAGAATAATTTATGATTTGCAACAGTTTCTGAGGAAGTTGAGCTTATAGTGTCTTCAATGATGCAAAAAATACAATTGAATGCATTTCCATTGTTTCCAGTAAAATCAAGTAAAATGTAAAATTTTATTCGCCAGAATAAATAATAAGGCAATGACAAAGAAAAAAGTGGATCAACCTTTTGTTCTTTTTTCGTTGTTTCTGCCAACCATAACCTCCTGCCCTGTCCCCCTTCCATCATCATCCCTTCTTCGTTTTGCTACTTTAATTTTACGATTTAACAAGACGACATTCTCGAGGAAGACATTCAGTGACTGGGCGACCTTGCCAAAAAGAGATAAACTTAACTAAAACATAAAAGGATGATGATTTTAACTCAGGAAGTTAAATGAACAGTTATAAGGGGATGAAATTAGTAAATTAGTAATGCGTATAAATATTAAATTATACATAAATTTTATTCTCATTTAGTCGTTCTTTTCAATCTAGTATGAAATTGGAAGCGTTTTTAATAATTGAAAGGAGATATCCAATAATTGAAAATTTTTGTTATAATTAACCCCTGCCCTGACCTTTGAAATTTGAGAGACATGTTACTTAAATCCTGAGGTATTGGATTAAATTAGGGCAAGATTGAATTAAGTAGTGAAGTCTAGTTACTTGAGTCCAAAGAAGTCAAATGAGAGCAAGGAAATCCTTACTTTCATTTTCTATTAAGTATTTTGCCTTGAGTTTCCCACACCAATATAACTTGGTAGCCATACTATACAAAGGAAAACGTATGTATACGTGAGAATAAGATGAGATCTTCCTCAGTACTTTAAATCAAAATGAGTCTTACTATTCTTTGAGTGCGTGCGTGGGTGTGGTCAGGTTGGTTGTAATGCTTAATTCTTGTATTTATCCTTAATCTTAACGACAATGACTGCTTACTGAGTCTTGAGAGCCGAATATAACAATGAGTCAAGGAAAAGATGAAAAAAATAACAATGCAGTGAAAACAGGAGACATATTTTATTAAAATGCATCCTGCGTTTTCATGTTACGGCCTCTACTGAATTTATGCTAATGTCATTATGTATTACTAATTAAACAAAATGTTACAAAGTTTTATTTTTTTGTATTATTTTGCAATCATTCAATTTTCACATATTACTCTGCAAAAAAATAAACAGCGCATAATTTGGCAATAATGAGCTTTTTTATGGTTTGAATTATTGGTGTAATATATTTTCTAACAAATATTCCTTCTGTTTTTCAAAATGAAAATTGTAACACTAACTTATAATTGTTGACTTTACTTTTTTCCGAAAATTAAATTGTAATGAAAAAAATTAATGACTTTGTATATTTGTTTTGAAAATATCATTTTAAATTTTAAAATTTTGCCCAGCTGTTGTATATTTCTTATATCTGTATTCAACATTTTAATGTAAAAAGATGAATACGGTCTTATATTTGTAACTGAGTTGGACAAACTTCTTCAATGTTTTATTTAATTTGAGAATGTTTTAATAATTTATTATATTTATATTTAATATAATTAGGTCGAAGATTACCTCGTGGAATGTCACCAGAATCAATATGGAAGGATAGTAAATCCTTCTTCTTATTTCTAGTCATCACATTCCTTGGGGCCACAACAAGTGTAAGTTATGAATATGATCTTGTCCTTCATTTAATAATACTTAAGTCAAGAACAATTAAATTCAACCTAAAGGCTACAAATTACGAGGAGTTAAAGTGGAAACTCCACTTTAAAAATAATAGCAAGTAATCAAGTGAATTTGTAACATTTCATTATTTTCACACCCATCAATTATTATTTTATTTTCTTAAAATCTTTTTTAAATGAGTAGGAAATACAAATAGCCTTCATGAAATTAAAATTTTAACATTCTCATTTTATAAAATGAATCCTTTTCATCATAGGATAGGAAATATTTTATTTTTATGATTTTTTTCAGATAAAGACTGAAAGTGTAAGACTGAATCAAGGAGAAGTATTTTTGCTAAATCTCGAAGATGGATACTTTGCATGTCAAGTAAATTCATCGACGGATGTACTTAAAGTTTTCAAACTCTCGAAACTTTGTGATGGCCAACCACAATGTTTCCAGGGTGCAGATGAGCTTCATAGACAACTTAAGTGTACAGGTAAATATAGATCACTCGATTTACATTTAGCAATGCGCATTAAGCCGGAAGCAGTATGTAATTTTCAATTAGAATTTGATGAACGATGATGTGGTGATACACATGTCAAACTGACGCTTCTGATTTTCATTTATCATCCATCCAATCTCCTTTCACTATCATCCCATTTGCCCTTCTTTTTATATTTGGATTAAAAATCTTATTCTTCCGTTTTGTTTTATAAAAAACGTTGAAGAAGTGTATTTGGTGATATCATTGAACCTTGAATCCATTTAAGGAAACTTTGTTCAATAACTGTACAAGTTGAAGTATACAACCTCAGAATATTATTTTTCACCCACGCGGACCTGAATAAACCAACCTCCTAATTAAACTCTTATTTTTTTTTTTACAGGTGACTGTTTTGTAACGACTGGGAAGAGATGTAAAAATGGAGCTTGCCTTGATTCCCAATGTCATTGTAATGATGGATTCGGGGGCAAAGGTTGTGAGCAAAGGGATGTCAACGAATGTTCACTTGGAGTTTGTGATGTATTTGCTCATTGTACGAATACTATTGGAAGCTTTAAATGTACTTGTAATGAAGGATACCAGGGAAATGGGCTTTTATGTACAGGTGAGAATTTATACTGTACAAAAATACTTTTTATAACATGTAAAAAGTTAGAATTATGAGCTCATGTAATTTCACGTCATTTTGAAATTATAACTTCTATTTGTTTGTACCGTACCTTGAATTCTGGAAATTGAATGACTTATCTGAAAAACCGGATGTAAATATGCGAATGAATTGTTTTAAGGAATTGATTGTTAGAGTCCACCCTCATAAGCTGGAATATTGTATATTGAATATGAGTGGGTAGAAGAAGGTGTTACACCTTTTGATGTGCGAAAAAATACGTATAAGATATAATATACCTATTCGAAAGTTCCTTATTTCTACCCACATCCATCACTTATTTCTCAAGAACAAAAGAAAAGGCAGGACAGATTTCTCTTTTTCCATATAAAGTACTGTGTTGAGTCAAATAACTTTGCTTATGTGTGATACGATACGATACGTTATAACTTTTATAACAATACCCTTAGCGTATTGTATATGTATTATATTGCATTACACAATCACATTAGCAAAATGCGAAGGATGGAAACAGTTTTGTAATTAAATCAATTCAGGTTTATCAATATATAACTTAATAATCACGGATAAAATTTCGTTAAAGTGACGAACGGAACGCTTGGAAAAGGCTTGGTTAGGAACTTCATTTTTAAGAATTATTTATTCATAAATTCATATTATTCATTTCTAATATATTTTTACTAAAATAGAATTTTAATAAAAATCATCTCTATGCCTTATTTGAATTTACATTAAAACAAACCATACTAATGTAATCGGCATCTTAAAATTAATATATTAGCAAATTTTCATTGAAACCCAAAGAAAAAATTTCATGAAATTTTTTGCATACCTTGTATGGGTGTTTTTTCAAAATTTCAGAAAAAGTTTTTCGCTTGGATTTTCAGGCATATGGACTAATTTTGGGATGCCGATTACGAATCTGGAATTTATTTTGATGTGAATTCTAAAACAAAAAAGTTATGCTGATAATTCGTGGCTGTATTGGTTTTTAGTTGATTTATTATAACTTTTTTATTTTAAGATTTACATCCAAATTAAATCCCTGATTCGTAATCAGCATCATATAAGTATTCAATACACACATTTTTATCAAATTTAAACAAAAAAAAATTCTTAGTTTTTGTTAATTTTTTTCAAAATTTTGAAGAGAAAAAATTCTTCTGATTTTGCTAAAAAATAGGTTATTGATTAATTTGAGGATGCTGAATATGAAATCTGCAATTTATTTTGGATGCAAATCTTAAAATAAAAAAGTTTTAATTTTTTCTTATCAAAAAACCCCAGATATTTTTTTTCATCTTCTTTTTTCTAAGTTTGTATAGGGATAAAATTTGACCTTTGGGATGGCTTAATAAAGTTTTTAATAATTTTTAAATTATAATTTTTTTAGACATTGATGAATGCCTAAATCCACAAATCCGTGCCAAATGTGGAAGAAATGCAGAATGTTGCAATTTGCCTGGACATTACGCTTGTAAGTGTCTCCCGGGGTACATTGGTGACCCTGAACGAGGTTGTCGAGGTAAGTAAAAGAAGCCTAATTTAAAAATTCTGTTAGAATTGCATTTAATTTTTAAATATTAATTTATTATTGACAGATGTGAACGAATGTGATGATTCGAATGCATGTGGGCGAAATGCATTCTGTGAGAATAACCCTGGGAATTACACTTGTGAATGTCAGAATGGATTCTTTGGAAATCCTTATGTGCAGGTAAGGGGTCATAATAATCCGACATTCTGACAATAATATAAAAAATTCAGCATGGATTCATATTCCTTCGGTGTTATTAAACTCTTTTAAAAGTATTAAAATCATAATAATCTAATTTGCATTAAATTTTGGAAATCAGTGGGTGAGGATTGACAAATAAGGGCAATGGTCACTCTTTACCTGTCTTGGGTTCTTTCTTACTAGAGACAGTGTTGGCCTTGGCACGAACCAATAATTTAATTTTTGCAAAATATATTTCTGTAAATTATTGTTTAATTCTGTTTAACGCTAACTTACAGACAACTTACTTTGGCAGCATTTTTGTAGCATTTTGCAAACTAAGCACAATTTTTTAAATTTTTCTCTGCTCAATCCTGCTCAATGAAATATCAAACCAAGATAAACAAAATCAAACAATTGACAATTAATTTAATTTGTGCGTACCAAAATTCCTTCTGATCTGACATCGAAATCGACATGGACGACATCACCTTCACGATAAACATAAAAGTTACTCGTGCCGACCCATACCCTTTTTCACTATCTCGTCATCGAATCTTACTAGTTACTACAACACAACTTTAACATTGTTCGACGTCAACCGCATTGCATTGTTTGTTGAAAAGACGACTCTTACTTAAGACAAGGGAGAAAGGTCAGTGCCATGCTATACTATTCAAGTCTTCTTTTATAACATGGGAAATCATCTTTTATGGCTTTCTCCTAATTGGTTCGCAAACATTTTCATATACCAATTTTATGAATTCCGAGGTAGGTGGACATGTAATGAGGATGCAAACTTTTTTTAATAAACTGGAAATTGATAGGCGTGCCTTTTAGAATTGTATGGGAAAATGATCATTTAGTTTTTGAAATTTATTATTATCGTGTAAACAATGGGCGGATATTCATGCAAACGTCGATCTTAGGGTCTACAATATCACGACAACCCTCCCTTCGTTTAGTTTAGTAATTAGTGTTTAAAATTATATGATATTTGGTTATTTTTTTTAATGAAATTCGTGTTATTTTACTTATAGTGTTCGAGAAGAAATGGTGGTGGAAATACTTGTAATGACGGAAGGTCGAGTTGTGGCCCTGGTGCACGATGTGTTAACGTCCGGGGTGGTGGATACCAATGCGAATGTCTCCTCGGCTATGAATTGAATGCAGATGGATCTGCTTGTGTTGATGTGGATGAATGTACGAGATTCAATAGTCAATCATGTGGGATTAATGCAGAATGTATTAATTCGCCTGGGAAATACAGCTGTCAGTGTCGTAAAAATTATAATGGAGATCCCTATAAACAGTGCTTTCCAATTGATCGAAGTGAGTCAAAATATTTTCTTAACAAAAAACTAAAGCTAATCACATTCTATGAATTTTATTGTCGTTACAGCTACTGTTGGAAGGACATGTTTGGCAGACAATCAATGTTCACCACAAGAAACGTGCCATGGAGGAAAATGCATCTATCCGGTATATGTCAACTTACAAAATTGAAAATTCTTTGAAATATTTTTGACATTTACTTTTTCATTAGTGCCAATCTCTGTATACCTGCGGAGACAATTCATATTGTCACGTTGAGAAACATATTCCCCTCTGCACATGCTCACCATGCTATATGCTCCGTCCAGGAGAATCCAATTGTGTCCCAGATCCAGCATGTTTTAACACAGCCATCGGACGTCCAAATCGTCTCACTCAATGTCGATCTGATCGAGATTGTTCTCAAGGACTCCGATGTGAAGATGGTGTTTGTTTGTGCAGATTTGGAAATATGGTGAATCAACGCTACGAAATAACATGTAGGAAAACAGATTGTAATGGAAATAGTGATTGTCCCATTGGATCTACTTGTGTGAATAGTCAATGTCAAGATCTCTGTGGTAGTCTCCGATGTCCAACTGGAAAATCTTGTAGAGTAATTGGTGGGAAACCAGTGTGTGCTTGTGAGAGTGGATTTGCAGGAGTCTGTAATGCGTCCATGTCAATTTGTCTAAAAGACAGTGGGTGTCCAGATCGCATGTTATGCAGTGGCTACCAGTGCGAAGATCCATGTAAGAAGAATCCGTGTGGGATTGGTCAAATTTGTGATGTTAGGAAACATGTCATGGCATGCAATCGAGGTATGTACAAAGTCATATTGTCAAATTAAACCATTTTCACATTTGACAAAGTCTTTTTTAATTTTATGCTAAAAACGAGCTTACGCGCAAATTTCCTTAAAAAGAATCTTTGATTGCTTTATTTGAGATTAAGATCAGTTGTAAATTGTTACTAATTTTGATATTTATTTAAATTTTTTAGACGATGAGATCTGCGGTTATTGCCCGCACAATACACAATGCGTCGGAGGAAAGTGTGTTGCAGGTGGGTACAAAAATTTCATTATAATTTTTATTACTTCCAGACAGGACAGACGGTGCGGTGACTGACGACGAGACAGGATATACACCACATACCCCTCGAAGAAGTCATTTAATGAGAATTGACCTAGCCCATGATTATTACCAAAAGAAGAACCTGTTATTATTTCAATAGACAAGACAACAAAGTCATTGAATCTTTTCGACACTTTCGGTGTTTTTACCTCAACATCCATAAAACACACACGGAACTCAAAATAAAAATCCAATTATACAACATTTACATTTGGCAAAGACGAAATCTACGCCCACCACACAGAAGAAAAGACTTGTAGTCATAACCATAATTCTTAGCCCTTGTCAGTGTCATGTCATGTTTCTTCTCATCTGCCCACCATCCAGCTTCCCAGGAGCTGTGTGGTGTAAATTGGCATTGGGAATCTATTGTTTATGATTTAATTTCCATGTTTATTGAACCCTTGATTTATGTACTTTTTAGAATAATGAAAATATATTTTTTTTCAGTGGGATGCAGGAGAGATTACGAATGTGGTGATGACGAAGTTTGCATTCAACAGAAATGTACAAAAGTTTGCTCGGTCAGAGACACTTGTGGTTCACATGAAGTTTGTTACGGAGCCAATCACAAGGTCTTATGCAGATGCAGGGATGGTTTAGACTCAACCCCAAGTTATGGCTGTCAACGTACACCGACCCCATCATCTGTCTGTCAGTACAATCAAGATTGTCCACCTCATCTTTTCTGTGACCGACTCAACCGTGTTTGTCGATCACCATGTATGAGTGAAACTTGTGGTGAAAATGCAGAATGTTACGTAATTAATAGAGCTGCAAAATGTCAATGTCTCCAACAATATGATGGGAATGGATATCTTCCACCTGAAGCTGGCGGATGCACAAAACGTAATATAAAAAATATAACACATTTAGAATTTTAACTCATCGTTGATATAATTGCAGGACTTGGTGTAGAAGGTTGTAGAAGTGATAGTGCTTGTCCAGATCATGAAGCTTGTGTCCAAGGGAAATGTATCAACCCATGTCGTTGCGGAGTAGATGCCATTTGTGAAGTTAGGGGTCATAGACCAATGTGTAAATGTCCAGATGGATTTGAGGTAAAAATATCACTTCACTTTTATCATTATTTTTTTTTAAATAAATAAATTTCTTTTGTCAAAAAAATTTAGGGTGACGCTATGATTGGATGCAGAGGTAAAAATAATTAAATTATTGATATTTTGTTAACTTGAATTTAATAATCTTTCTTATTAAGTTCCACTTGGAAAATTATGCACACCCAACCCCTGTGGAGCGAATTCAGAATGCATGGTCTCTGCAGGAAGGCCCGTTTGTTCATGTCTGAAAGGATATATTGGATCTCCTCCATATTGTAAAGCACCAATCAACAGAAATATTTGTGAACCAAATCCATGTGCAAATGGTGCTGTTTGTGACACAACAAGATCTCCACCTTGCTACTGTATGAAAAAAATCTTACTTAATTTATATAAGTTTTTAGCAATAATTTTTCTCTCGTTTAGGTCCACCTGGAACTGTGGGAAATCCATATCACAGTTGTGCCCCACCAACACCCCGATTTTGTCAGCCAGGATTATGTGGACCGAATTCAGAATGTTCCGTTGTTAATAATCGTGAAGTTTGTACTTGTAAATTTGGATTCTCTGGAAATGCATACGAAGGATGTCGAGAAGTTCGATCTCCTTGTGAACCCAGTCCTTGTGGTATTTAAAATATTTACTTAATATTTTGAATATTGTATATATTTAATTTTATACATAATTTTAGGCCCTGGAGCAAGATGTCATGAAGAGCGAAATCAAGCCGTTTGTGTTTGTCCACAAGGAATGAAAGGATCACCAATTCAAGGATGCCAACCGGAATGTCGCTCTGATTCTGATTGTCCATGGACAAAAACTTGTCTTAGAGAAAAATGTATCGATCCATGTATTGGTGCTTGTGGATTTCGTGCTGAGTGTAGACATGAGAACCATCGACCTGTCTGTACATGTCCGTATGGTTTGGGTGGAAATCCATACGATAGATGCTTCGATGTCATTGGTGAGAAAATTACTAATTTACATTTTCGCAAATCTTATATTTTAATAATTTGTATTACATAAAGCTCCTGAAAGAGTTGACCAGAAACAACCATGTCAACCCCCATCATGTGGTCCAAATACACGTTGCACACCATCCGGCAGAAATGAAATATGCACTTGTTTACCTGGATTTCGGAGTACAGATCCATCAAAAGGTTGCAAACCAGAATGTCTACTCGACTCTGATTGTCCATCGAATCGTGTTTGTGATTCTCTGCGGTGTATTGACCCATGCCCTGGCTCTTGTGGAAAAGGTGCAATTTGTCAATGTGTCAATCATCGAGTGGTCTGCTCTTGTAAAGACACCGAATATGGGCATCCAAGTTTATTTTGTAGTCCAAAAATAGTTGAGCCCAAAATACCACAACATCCTTGCAGTGTACAATCATCGCTTGCTCTCTATGATCGAGGGGTTTCTATGTGCGCTTGTAGTGGATCTTATGGCTATACTCAATGTCAACCAGAGTGTCAACGAAATTCTGAATGTCCACTTAACAGAGCTTGTATCAACTATAAGTGCTCTGATCCTTGTATTTCTGCCTGTGGTACAAATTCGCGTTGTGAAGTCGTTCAACATCGTCCTGTTTGTACTTGCATTGAAAATTATGAAGGGGATCCCTATAGTTTTTGTCATGTTCGAAGAGAGCAACCGACATCCGTCCGACCAACGTATCTACCACCTCGCAGACGACCTTGTGAACAGTCGCCTTGTGGAAATAATGCACGATGTGAAGATTTAAATGATGGAAATTATCGTTGTGTTTGTCTTAAAAATTATTTTGGAAATCCTAATATTGGTAAGCCTAGTTTTTTAAAAAAAGTTTCAAATTATTATTTTTTTTACATAAAAACTTTTTTTTAGGATGCCGTCCACAATGTGTTTTGAATACGGACTGTCCTAACCACTTAGCCTGTTTTGATTACAAATGTGAAGATCCATGTCAAAATGGCCAAGTTTGTGGTAGAGATGCGAAATGTCGAGTGGAACATCACATGCCAATTTGTTACTGTCCACCGGAAATGTTTGGAAATCCTCAGCTATCTTGCATAAGACGCACACCTAATGACTACTTACCCCCACCTCGAACACCCAGACCACCACCCATATACCCTCCAATACGTGTCACTCCGGCACCTACCTCACCACCATATTTACCACCACTACCTTCTTGTCAACCTTCACCATGTGGTCCTTACTCATCTTGTTCAATCAGAGTTGATGGAGTTGTTTGTGCCTGTCTTCCTCAGTATTATGGCAGTCCACCGAACTGTCGACCCGAATGTGTTGTGGATCCTGACTGTCGAATGGACCAAGTTTGTAGTCAGTACAAATGCGTTGACCCCTGTCGTGGAAGGTGTGGACAAGGTGCACTGTGTACAGT
>JAQGCN010000939.1:0-13221 GCA_034699725.1 Friesea truncata | reverse complement strand
ATTTTGACGTCACTCAACTGGGAGTGTGACAAATTGGGGCTAAAATGAGACTCGTATTGCCATTCCCTTTACTCCCATTCTCTGGGAATAGTGTTGAACTGACATTGGAACAGTAGCCTCGATAGTGAATCTAACAATAGCGTTTATTGTTGTGCCTCATCGTGTCACTTAATTCCAGTATCACCAATCAAATCATTTCTTAGTATAAATTCCATCTAAAGAAATATACAATTAAACTTAATTTAACAAGTTTTTATTGCTTTCCTTGAAAAAAAAAATTCAATTGTAGCAATTATCTTCTAACATTTCAAATGTCAGTAACTAAAATTCAATCAAAAAGTTATTTATGAAGTGAAGGGAAAGGATTCATTAAGGTGAATTGATTGAAGAGTTTCACAATTAATTTGGAACTAAGAAACAAATTAGGTTTCTTATTATAAGAAGAAAAGGTAAGAAATTGATTTTGTTTAACAAAAATTTTAAATTGATTTTTTTGATTTTCAAAAAGAAATTCCATTTTTTTAACCAATAATTTTTATAAGCTGCTCTGAATAATCCAGTAGTAGATGAAGAATTTAAAAAACTTTTTTTTTGTATATTTCCTTTAAAATAATTTAACGATGATTTTCAAGGACTTAGAAATTATTCATGCAGAAAAGAAATATGTGGTATATTAGTTCACGCGTTTTCTCCATTAATTTGCCATTATTGCCATGCATCATCTAGAAATTGGAATTTAATATTCATAAATGTCAACATGCAATGGCAAAAAAAAGATGAATCTTGAAATCATCCATAATCGCAACGCTTAAGCATGAACCAAAGCTAATAATAATAATAGGTTACTTATGTTAATCTCAGACCATGAACCCTGTAAAATGAACCGAATCTGGGTTAGTTTAGCATGAAAAACTAAAAGTTTCATTTCTTAAATCCTTCACTCAAGTAAATAAATTATTATTGATTTTTATAAAAATTTGACGACAAGATTTCTAAATTGTAAAATTTAATAGATTTCTTAACAATACAAGAGGAAGGTAGTTGATTAATTGTTTTCAGCAATTAATTTAAGTTTCATAAATATTTCTTTTGAAATTGGGTGTATTATTTTATGTTAGGGCGAGTCTTTACTATAATTCCGGTTTACCTCTACTAATCAATATATAATATTATAATTTGATTTTGAATTACTAATTAGGACTATCCATATCTGATTAAGGTCTTTGGTCAACCCTCTTGTTAACTTGATTAAGTAATATTGTATAATAATGGTAAGATTCATAAATGGAAGTAATATCTTTTGTTTCCTTTGTTTTATTAAAAATTGATGGATAAAATATAATAATGGGAAATGAATGAATGAGAATTTCCTTAAACAGGAATTAAAGGTATCTGGATTTTATTGTTCAATTGTAAAATAATTAAATTCTTGTAATATTTAATACCACCTCTTTTTTTTCAATAAGAACATTAAAATTTCTATTCTTCTTCAATAATAATTATATAGAATATATCCATCCTTGTAAACAATCCAGTTATGAAGTACTCCCAATTTTTTTCTGTCTATTTCCTTAAAAATCATTGTATACAATACACATTTTAAATTAATCTCGTTTTAATATTTCTGTGTTACAGTTTTTAAGTATACAGTTGAAATTCTACATGTCCGTATCACTATCACTTATACATTGTATATTTCTATATTTCCTTGCGTTACATTTGATTCTGATCGATGGGAACTTTTTATGCTCCAGAAGTCGACCATAAACATGAGACTATAAGTTCTCTTTACCTAAATTTCATTTTTATGGTGGTCGTGTTTAATACGGAGACAAGCTGGTGACGCTGAGAACGAAATCTTGCTCTAGAATTTATAATGGCGTTTTCTTAGCTGTTGTCACCGCAAGAAGGATTTATTGTTTATCTAATCTAATCTTTGTTTGACCTCGTGTGCCATTGACACAGGTGAGATTTTCTTTTCTTAACCTGCATAATGCAATAATACCGATGAAACAAAGCGAGACTTCATGTCTTTTTACTTCTATCTTGACAGATTAATTTCCCCTGCATCTTTTTATGCAACGATGCGAATAAAAAGTATAACAAACAGATTAAAATCTGAAGATTTTTTTTATCCTGATGCCACTCACTTTATGAAAATTCTCATCGCAATTTCATGAGATTTCATCTTAATTACGAAAAATTCACATGAGGTATGTATGTGCTATTCAGGAATTTTCAGGTTAAAATGTTGCATTAATAATTTGAAAAATTTACTACGGTTTCTGTCTTTCAAGCTTCATAATCGATTGTAGTTAATTGAAAATTGAATTTCTTGATTTCCTTGTTCCAATTGTTCAATTTCTTCCTCCAAGAAATGAAGGTTAAGAAAATGATTGTCATTTTTAGAAGTTGTGAGAATAGAACGTATAATTTGCCTAGAAGCGACATTACTATGTGTAACTTTTAGTACCTTGCAAATATCATATTGGAATTTGCAAATATAGTTGTAATATATAATTTGTGGTTACTATTCTCACTTCTTACTGACACAGTTGGAGCAAAAATTATTAGTTAGTAGTTAATTTTTAGTGCTAATTTGTTATTTCAGATTATGAAGAATTTGATTAAATTTAAGCATTTATGCAAAACATGCTTAAGGCAAATTTATATTTTATGGGAGGGTCAACTTAGCATTGTGATTTATAAAGTGAAAACTGGATTGGTAATCATTGACAACTCTGACCTGGGAATGACGGAAGAAAATTAGGTAGGGAATAAATATATGGAAGAATAAGATAAGATGATGCTTCCCTTTTGTTAATTCAAAGGATTATTAGTTTCACTTTAATTGTTACAAGGAGGATTTAACAGCTACTCATCTTTTTTTCTTGCATTATGCGAACTTTTTGATAAGTTTCAATTGTATACGTGACTGTAAATGAAGAAGTCACATTTTAAATTTTATTACCCAGCAGTCAGTTAAGGAAGAATAGTTTAAATCACAAAGAAAGAAAGCAGAAATATAAAAATGATAAAGTCTTAAATTTATTTAATTGTATTTTAGTATTTTAAAGTCCTTGGGAATTTTTGTTCCTTTCATGGCTACTTAAATTTAGGAATTAAAATTTATGTATTTTCTAAATTTGGTAATATGTCAGATAGGATTTAATGAGTACAAAATTCCGCATGTCGACTCTTGTGACAAACCTCGTATTAAACACAATTCCTTAAACTGAATTACAATTAAGTGAATTTGAAGTACAATTTTATTAGCGTAGGAAGAAAGTGTGAAAGACAATTTTTAGGATTGACAGTATTTAAGTCCATGGTCACTTGTCATTACAAGTTATAATATACGATATTAATTAACGCAAAATTTAAAGTTACACGGAGATGAATTTTTTATTTCAATCGTATGTATGGTGTTAAGTGCGTGTGAAATACTAAAATGATGATTAAATCAAAGGAAACGTGCCGAAAGGTTTTATCTTATGGATCTTAATTTTAATTATTGTGATCATAAGTTAGTATCCTTATATTTAACTTGTACGATTTCAGAATTCGTTACGGATAACTTCCATGTAGCACAATACTATGACATATCTTAACTGTGAAAAATTCATCGTGTTGAAAAAAATATAGAATTTAATTTTTGCTTAACTTTTTTTTCAATATTTGTCCAAAAAGAAGAATATTTTTATTAAGTTTAGTTCTTTGTTTCTTTGTGTGTGTTCCAAATGTTGTACATGAAACAAGAGGCGTTTTAAAACCATTTATGGAATTATCATATTAAATTCAATTGTTTCTCACATTTTTTGATCATATATTCACAAGAATGTCCACCGTATATAGGAAAAGCGGAAAAAGATTTCTTTCAACAGCTTATGTATTTCATGTAACGACGAAGGTAACAAATATAATTTATAATTCTTAGTCCCACTCTTTAAATATACGTAAGCTTAAATTAGTTCGGACGACCTTCGCATACAAATAAGCAATGGTGGTTATTTATGCCTTAATTCCCTTTCAAAACCAATTTTCACGTTTCCATACAAATACTCTAAGTTATACATCTTTAAAATATATGAAAGGTGAGTCCATCGAATACGATTATTGAAAGAATGAACAAAAGTCAAAGTCAAACCGAAAATGAAAGTTTGGCACTTAAAAGAGCACACGCAGATCAAAAAGATTAAAACTTTTTGTGTTGGGTGCTATTTTTTATATAACTTTTAAATGATGATCTGTTTTTCTTCCTGTTGGAGTATAATGCAGAAGATGATTTTCTCGAGATCCTTGAAACATCAATTGATAATTCGATATATTCGTTTGATTTTCATTGGAATTTGGATTATTAGAGTTCATAAAAATGTAATTATTCATTGTATTTCCTTAATGAACAATAGATACATTATTCTTATGAAGTTTTAACAAAGTTATCTTCTCACATAACGGCATAAGTCTTTTAAACCTAATGTATTTTTCATATTCACTAACTGCTAATTTCCATGTTTTTTTTCTCGTTATGCTGAAATGATGATAGGCGGATTCCCTGTAATTATTCATCTTCATCAATCAAATAATAGCAGTAAGTTTCGTAATTCTTAAGTTAAGCAAAAAAATATGTGAACGAGTGGGAATTGTAAGGGTGGCAATAATTGTTGTGTAAAAGTCGAAGGTATTAAATAGAAAAGGTTTTAATTGAATGATTTGTATAACAAAAGGCAATGTCAACCGATGGAAGGAGTTAAGTTTGGATGTTGTGATTAACACGTTAGCACTATTTCAATAAGTAGAGGTTGTCGTTTTCAATATAAGGGCAAGTTGTATTCAATTGAATTTTTATATAATAAAATTTTAAAAATGACTGTTTGTAAGGTCAAATGATAAGCCTGTTTAATTATTATAATGCTTAATAATGCTGTGGTACCTTAGCAAGACAAATTGATAATGTTGGGAAATAACATCGATTTCCAAGTTTGAAGAAACCGACGCATAATAAAGTTTGCCTTGAGTCACATAATAAAAAGTTTATTTCCGGATTTAATTTTTTTAATATGTTATTGCAAACGAGCTCTCTTAATTCAATCTTCATTTAAGCATCTTTTATTTTAATAGGCTATTAAGACACTTATCTTTGATTTATTTTACAACAAGGTCTTCCTTGGTATTAACATCCGAATTTATTACAGGAAGATGATGTTTATAACATTAGAAATCGCACCAATTCTCTAAGGCCGTTCAACTCATCTAATATTATTATTAACTAAAGTCCACGTTTTGATTCTTCTTTGCATATTTACTTTCCCTTTAATTGTGTGCTTAAGTGCAGAGACCCACTTCTTATTATTAAGTGTCATTAAACAAAAATGTGCTAAAGTTATAACAATGTTATAAAAGTTAGTTTGAGCACGTATACATGCATTAAGGACACACCGTGCTCCACGGTAATCTTTTGAATTTGGAGAAATTGTTGGTATAATAATTGGATCTAATGAAGATGAAAGGAAGGACTTCTTTCATTCATCATTGGTTGGTGTATTGAATAGTAATGAGTTACAATCAAGATTTAATTTAACTGAAGATCATCTGTAACTGTTGAACCGTCGTCATCTTCTCATCATAAACAAGGAAATTTCACCTGTCTCAACCCTTTGTAATAAAAATCAAGTATTACATTTTACCTTCGATTATTTTTTTATTTTGAAAAGGAGAGTTAATCTCACTATTTATTATGTAAAATAAGATTTCAATTTAATAATGTTGCTTCCTGTTAGTGAAAGTATTACAAAGTATAATTTAAGCGTTTTTAAATCTTAAATTTAAATTGTATGCTAAAAATTCATCACTAATCACAATTTCCCATGACACATCACTTTCACTATGAATTCGAACCATTACAAAATACGGATGTCATGTGATTGTAAATTAAAGCTTTATTGAAAAAATTATGGTTTAATACAATATAAATTAAGGAAACGTTATTATGAGATTTCGAATTCAAGCACATCATGCTTTTAACTTTATTTTGTTGTCAACAAATAAAATATGCATAGTCAGTCATATAATAATTATTTGAAACATGAAGAAAAATGACAAATATTGCAATAATAACAATATATATTTTACATAAATAACTTATAATAATTGCAAATTTTTAATGTTATTTTATGCAGATACGCTCAGGCTTTGATAGGATTATTTCTGTAGAAATTTTTATAAAGTTCTTCTACACAAATTTATTTTTTGTATGATCCTCAATCGTTAACGCTCCAAGAGAATTTTAATATCGCGAATCTCGATAATTAAAAACAAAATTATTGTAGTCCAATAGAAAATTTAAAAAGGGAAAGTCGTACATTGTCAAGAAAAAATTGCATATAGACCTTCGATAGGAAACAAGTTTGGAATTGTAGCAAAAATTTGACCTTTGGAATCAATTAACTAGTCCATGCACATCTTCAATGGAAAGTTTAAATGAAAGATTGAAAGTGAATCGAATCATCTTTTTGTTAATTATTATTATCACCAAAATTGCAAAATATCGCCAACAAAAAAAATGAATAATTTTTTTCATTAAATTAAAGTGAATCTCTATCAAATGAAAGATGATTTCATTTCATTGTAAATTGCTTCTGAAAGATTTAATTTAATTAAGTTGTATATTATAAGTTCACGGATTCACAGTGAGAGAGAGATTGCATGTTTACGTAAATTATAAAATGAAAGAAATCGTGTTCTTGTCATCTGCCATGACATGATCATGAATGATCGTATACTTTGAACTCATTCCCTCAATTGGATTATTAATTTAATGAAATTGCATAATTTATACATGTTTTTCTACATAATTAAGAGTGTCATCCAACGCATAAACTCATAAGTCATCTTCTTTATTTATTTACATTTTTCATGTTACAATTGATTTTATATACTGTGTATTATATTAAGCAATCATTTGTAACAAATAATATTATTTGACATTGCAGTTATGGTAATCATGGTATCCAAATATGAGTTTAAGTGATCTGTTAAAGTGAAAAGTATGAGTACTTTTTTTGGAAGTGCTTAATTACTCCTCTGCAAATATTCGTCCTTAGACATGCTATGTATAGAAGAGATCATGGGGATGCTTAGGAAATTTTTTTAAAGTACCAATTAAAAATGAATTGAAGGTTTTGATGTTTATTTTCTTAGGTTTGTGCGTGAGGAAACAAAAGAGCAGTTTTGGGATCTGCGTGATTTGTTTAATTTTTTCAATGATCATTCATGCAAAGAATTGCAAATCAGAATTAAATAACAATCATTCTTTAACTTAAAATAAATAAATGTGTCTTGAATTTAGAGTCTTTGTGTTCTTAAATTAATTTTTAAGTTTCTTTGTTTACAATAACCAGTTTACGCACGGATGATACTTACAATAAGTTACAATACCTTATTTAGATAAAGATGTACAAATACCCAGATTGAATCATTAATCATTATAATTAACTTGATTAATTACTGCTTGACTTTTACAGAAGTCGTGAATAACGCCGGAAATCATTAAAAGTTTTTTTAAAGTTACGTAATATGGAAATTGAACTTTGACTTCGAACAATTATTTTTTTACAATTCAAGTCTAAACTTTACTTTTGCCAGTGAAAGTTATTATATTTGAAGACGTCGACTTTAAAACAATAGACATTTTAAAAATGTGAGTATTTTAAAAATGTCATACTTGGCAGGTACATATAAACATTCAAACTTAATTTAAGTAATATAAAGTGTTTTCATCTTATTTGTAGCACAGCAACAGTAAATTTGAGGAACTATTTTTATTTTGCGAAATCTTCATTTCCGCATTTGGAAGCATAATTTCCTTAATCTAATAAGCATTCGAGTTATAGAAAGAAAAAAAAGCAGATTCACTTTACAACATATCTTTTACATGATTAAAATTCATTCTTAATCTACTGTGTATAAAAATCTGTATGTATTGTTATTCAACCCTAAATAATGACATTGACGAATCAAAGCATAAATTTCAGTGTTAATTTATGCAGTTACAAGAATAGAAGCGGCTCTCTTATAAACACCTTCACTTACTTCCCTTTCCCCTTGAGATTGCCGACTGATAATAAAAAGGATAAGTGAGAGTCCTCCTATTGTTCTCAAATGTGCCAGATTTTTCACCAAACGACACTTAAATGTAATGAATTATACGGTTTATAGTAAAGAACAAGAGCATTTCCTGGTCACGATTCAAGATCAAGACGCTCAGGATCATAATTTCAAATTGAAAGCGTTTCAATTCCATGTCTTTTAATGCTTCTTATATTCAGAGCAGACGAATTCTTTTGTTATTATTTGATAGGGTCAATAATATAGAAATTATACCTTCTTCTTCTTCTTAGTTCATGACTATACATTATGAATATGTTGATGGAAAGACATTTTAATAGATTACAATCACATATATTTAAACAGGGAGAAAGTTCATTGACTAAAACTGAGGTTATAAAGAGGTAGGCGTGTTAAAAACAGGTTTTGTTTTTGTAAAATATGGAAGAATTTATTTAAATATTTTTAAGATTGGAAATGAAAATAATAAAAATATTTGTAAACGCAAACCATAACTTAATTGAAGGATTTTGTGAAAACTGTGTCAAATGCGAAAAAATATTAAAGTATAGGGTGAAGGTTAAGTGCAATGCTTTTCTTAAGATTTCTTAAATTGAGTCACGTATTGTACCCCAACTTTGCGTAAAGTTAAGGACGCGATATTGTAAAATTGGATACTTATTATATTATCTATAATAATGATCCTAAATTGTCATCGATTGAATATGTGTATACGTATATGCATTAATGATTACAAAATTATAATAAACTTCCTGGAAATTTTATTTAAGGTTTGAATAATTTTACTTTTTAAACACTTTTGCTAAAGCTCTTATTAGCACATAACTTATTTCAAGTTCTTACATATTGTATAGTCTTTGCAAAAATATAACTTCGGAATGCTGTTTGCAAAATTTATTCGTGAAACCCACCTTTCAACATCAACAAGCAATAAATTCTAAATCAAATTCTTTTCTGAATTTTTGAAGACAATTAAACAATCACAACAACTTTTCCAAATGAAATTATCATTGTTTAGCCCGTGCAAACTTCCAAAAATATTAAACCCTTGTCACGTCCCATGAGTATTTATTTTGCTTGTTCACTTTTTAAACAATATAAAGTTAAGTTTATTTGCAAATTAAAATCTCATCTCTCTTCATTCTTCCTACATAAAGAAATAATAAATAATAATAATAGTGTCTATTTAAATCTTTTTGAGGTTAATTTCATTCCACTGTGCTTAGAAAGCGTTGGGTCAACTCATCATCTCTATTTAATTATAAATTATTTTGGTTCATAATTAAATTAGAAATTATTTTTATAGGTAATTAATCCTGAAAAGAAAAAAAAAGAAACGGAGGATTCTTCACATATCCATTCAATCTTCTAAATTCTAAGCTTGATAGAGTTTTCCGGAAATCATCTTCACATTTTCAGATTCGGCCTCTTGCTCATCCATAAAATTTCAATTATTTTATAATGCGCCTCTTTAACCGACGTAAATCAATGTCAGAGTTTGATGACCCACAACTAGTTGGAATTGCGAAACTTTATACACCTGATGATGGTGGAGGGGGTGAGGTCTCACTTCGACCAATTTCTCAAGACACACTTCCGCCAAGGACCATGCTTCATGTACGAACTGAACCTGACCGGAACATAATTAAACTCTGTTCATCATCACTCAGAGATTCACAGAAGAATATCAACAGTTCAAACGGGAGTGGTAAGGAAGGAAGTATATTCTATCCAATATTAGAATCTTTCAATTATTTCAGGAACGACAATACAAGATCCATTTTATGAGGTTCTTTTTAAAATCTTTTGAGAAAAAAATACCGACGCTTAAATTATTATTTTTAACGACATTGATTTGACAGTTCAATTTTTAAAGTGTGGTTTGCAAAGTTCTCAAACTGCTCTCAGCAGATGGACCATAATATATTATTTATTTTCGAATTGTGTGGTGTATATTTTCCGGTTGCTTCTGCTTTTGTACATCTTTAAGATTGACTGTAATTTAAAATAATCTGGCAAAACATTGATGTTGAAATATTTCATTTCTATAATGGTAAAATATGTTGTTACCATTGTAATGATTATGACACAGAGGATATATGCTGCTTCCGTTTTTATTAAATTGGCTCTATTTCACCTTCTTGTTGCGGTTTCAACATAATTGCTTTGCAATTTTATTACTCATCTTCAAGTTCCGTTTTAATTTTTTGTTGAAGAAAAACACATTTACCCTCCGGAATTGTTCTTTTTCGTTAAAAATTAGAGCAAGCAATTCATTATCAAATTCCTGATTTTTTTGCTTTGTTTTCATAGGGATCACCACATGGAGCAGGAAGGTAGCTACAAAGACATGGGACACCCTCCGTCGTTCTGAATCTTCTGACAAATTGAATACGAATGTTAAACGAATTCCATTTCCAAGCACAAGCGCCACAGGTTCCGTCATCCTATCAAAATCAACCCGAAGAAAAACCCTTCATTTTCCTCACCAATTAAAATCCAATCAGGAAAACGTTAAGGAAGTCAATACAAAAAATTTCGAAGAAACCGAGGAACCAATGAGCTTTCGTAATTTATCAGGTGGAATCCTCCGCAGGAATTTAAGTCGAGTTGAGTCTTTAAGGAATCTACTTTCTAAATCTAATCGAGCCAGGGCCAAAGAAAGGATGACAATTGATAAAGGAGTTGACACGAAAGATCTTGACGGAGAAGATGAATTCTCTGACGATGTTTTCTTCCGTGGTGGATCATTTGCAGGAAAACCATCCTACTTTTCAAAGCCACTTTCTAAAACAACAAGTTGTGACAATCTATGTTTTACCTCACGTGTTTATCTCGAAGAGGATGCTCCAGTGACAACATGCATATCAGTCACTACTTCTGGAGAAAATCCACGAAATGCAAAGAGAGCATCCTTTCCCTATGCATATATTAGGTCTAAATTGACATCCTTACCTGAAGAACCACTTCAACCTAATCCTGGAAAATTGAAAAGTCCTAGTTACTATCATAGCATGGGAAATCTTGTGTTTGAAAAAAGTCAACGCCAAGAAGATCCATTGAGTAAAATTAGAATTGACTTAATGCATAAAACACCAGAATCAGACGAAGAAGAAGAAAATTCTTCAAGATTTCAGAGACACAAGCGTTGTTTATCAATAGGTGACATTTTGAATTCAAGTGATGAAGCAATTACAACCACTTCCTCTCAAAATCGTGAAGAAAGTGGATATGACTCTGATTCTACAAGAAATGGACACGAGTCTCCACGAGATTCTGAAAAAATAAGAGATGAAGCAGACCTCAGTATTAAAAGTTCAAATAGCATAAATGAAAAGGATGAGAATGAAACATCGGAAAAAATTCTTAAAGAAATTGTTCAAGTATCAAATTCTACATCAAGTACAACCGATACAAAAGAAATTTTAAACCAATCAGCTCCTTCCTTACGTTTAAGGAATAAAGTTCGAGAATCGAATCGTACACGTACAAAATCCCTATCTTTATCACTTTTTACAATATCATTCCAAAAAGGTCCTACAAAGAAAGGGCTTGGATTTAGTGTCGTTGGTGGAAAAGATTCTGCTAAAGGAAGTATGGGAATTTTTGTACGTAGAATATTTCCACGTGGCCAAGCAGTAGACGAAGGAACATTATTAGAAGGTTATTCAATAATTGTGTTGTAAATACAAAATTGTCACTAAATTTTCTGCTTTCTTTTATGTTTCAGGCGATGAAATTCTTTCAATCAATGGAAAGCCATTAGCTGATGTAACTCACACTGACGCTTTGAATATTTTCAAAAGCATCAAAACAGGAGAAGTATTGCTGCAAGTTGCGAGAAGGGAACCTTGTCAACAGAAACTTAAGCACAGCCCTCCTAGAAGTAAAATACCAATTTTTAATAGCAACAATCTTCCAAATCAACGTCAAAATTTCTTAGGAACAAAGTCAAAATCCATTTCCTGTGATCAACTACTACGGTACACGCCCAAATGCAATAAGTAGAAATACGCATAGTTGGTATAATAAATTTATTTTTGTTACAAATAAGTAATTAAGTCCTAGAAGTATAATTTAAGACAAAATACAATAAAAATTTATTAAACTTCAGCTTCTCATTTATATATCAATCAAAGAAAATTATAAATGTGACATTGAGCACTCAATTGCACCGATTTATTGGCTCAATTAATTCCACAAAAAAATCACAAGCTCTCTATTAACCGACGAAGGAGGTATATGTGATCTAAAAGTCCGTCCGTCTGTCTGTCCGTCCGTAAACACGATAACTCTAGAACGACTTAAGGGATGTCAATGAAACTTGAAACATAAGCATTTGAGGTCAAGTTCAAAAATGAGCGAAATCGGAGCAGTCCTTAAGGGACTTCTCCTAAGGGCCCAAGCAAAACAGTTAATTTTTTCACTACTACTTTAACTATTTCACTACTACTTTCACTATTTCACTACTACTTTCACTATTTCACTACTACTTTCACTATTTCGCTAGTGAAAGTAGTAGAGACGATTAAGCTCAACAAGCTATACCTACACTTCGTCGGTTTGCATAATACAATACAATTGTACTGTTTATTTAAAACTTTTTATTTACACATAAATATCATCATCTGAATATAAACACATAAATTCGTAATAATAATATATTTGAGTTATTGAAATAATTTTTCCATCTGAATATCAAGATTACGTTAAAGCTGGCAATGTGATTTTCGTACAATGAATAAATCATTATTAGCTAGCTCTTAAATTGAGATTATTATCTTGTAACTAATACCTTAATACCAAATGGAAGGTCAAATAGGTACCATCGTCGAACCAATCACAGGATGACCTCCTCAAAAACTAATGTAACAAAGTTGCATTCAAGATTTAATGCTAGTTTATCTATTAAAATAATAAGATTATTTAAATAATAGCCTTCAAAACAAGTATTTCTGGAAGGACGTTTTTTTTTAAACCACATTCATTCAGTATTAAGAAAAAGTAGGGCTGCCCACGAGCCGAGCCGAGCCGAGCCAAGGATTTTCCGGCTCGCACAGAACGAGCCGAGCCGCGAGCCGAGCCGAGCCGGGG
>JAQGCN010000938.1:0-13226 GCA_034699725.1 Friesea truncata | reverse complement strand
TCCACATGAAGAACTGCTCCTCATGGACTGTGCTTTGTAATAATGGACTCATGCAGCTGGAATTAAAGAAAGAGAAAGAAAGGAAAGGTTCTTCTTGTGATTCTTATCTTTTTCTTATTAAAACAATGAAACCACTTTTCTCTTTTTCTAATCAGATTCTTCGTCTTTCTAATGAAAAAATTAAGTAAGGTCAATTAAGAACTTAATGAATAAAATAGAAAGTGAGAAAATGTGTTGAAAGCTAAGAATGAATAATGCTTATAAAGAGATCAACATGAATTTCAGAAAAGATTACAAAAACTGTAGAAACACTTTAAAAAACTAAACAGTAAGACACGTAAAGCTCTCATGAAATTTTTTCTTCTAAAATTTTGTTTTATAACCATAACGGTAGATTGTGCATTATTTATTCTAATTCAATCCGCAAAGGAAGCGTTGAGTAAAAGTAGTGAAAAGTTTTTTGCGGTTTTATCTCTTTGATCCTTTTTCTTGACAAAAGGAAAGGAAATTTCACTACAAGAGAAGGAAATGAAGACAATTGAGTTGAAAAGGAAGAAAGGAAAATTCAGGAGGGAGACGAAATTATTATTAGTTTTCAACTTTTGCTGTAAACAATTTTCCCTTTCCTTCCTTCCGTTTTTCACTTTCTTCTTTTCATTCTTTAAGTTTTTGCCTTTTCTTAGATATGGCATCCAAGGAAGTTATTACGTGGGCTAAAATTCTTATTGCGGCACTCGTACTTCTTTTAATCATGGCTGTAGTTGGTCTATCGATTTATGCAAGGTAAGAAAAAATTTAAAATCTTCTTTGTAAAATTATTTCATAACGAATTTAAATTTTAGATATCGATCACAAGGTACGTCTCTTTATGGATCAATTCAGCGAAAAATCTCAAGAAGGCAACGTATCCAAGGTCCTTACAAGATTCTTCTTACTTCCAGTGATATTGTATTTGGATCTTTAGGCGTTGGCATCGCACATGAAAACAATGGACGCAAGGTAATAAACAGTACTGAAGTTTAGCTACGATCGAGTAAATTTTCTTGTGATCTGATATTTTGTCCTAGAACTTCTGTAGTTATTGTTTCATTTGCACTAGATTAAAGTTGAGAATAAGAAGGTCAATTTTCTTTGTTTCAATCTTGACTTCACTTTTCCTGAGTAGCGTAAAGAAAAAAGAGAAAAGAGAAAGCAGAGGTTGTGATTGGTTTCTGAAGAGGTGTTTACACGACGGGAAATCAATCTCCTTTGTTTACTCACTTCTCTTTCAACCAAATTTATTTGACAATAGTGAAAACTGCTACATCACTCACTCAATGAAATTGAAAAAAATTCATATAAGAACACAGAAGAGAAAAAGCAGTGAGATAAGCGTAAGAAAAGAAGAAATTCTCATGTTAGTTACAGTAAGTATAAATCTTTCAATTTCAAATCAATCTGTCTCTCTTTGTGGAAAAGGGCCAATCAGATTTAACATCAAATATAGTTCAAATTCCAATCCTGCATACTTTCGTCATTCCTTTTAAGTCCGCAGGTGGTTTTTTCTTTTTCACTGGTAAATAGTAATAGTGAAAGTTTTGTGACAACTGAAAATTGACTGAGCAGATTCAGTGATTGAAAATAAGTCTTATTTCTCTTAAAAGTAAATAAACATGCCAACTTCCGTATTTACTTACTTTCTTTACCTAGATTAGATTTAAGATTCAATATACTGCATCGTAATAAGAGGAGACGTTTTTACTCTGTTGTGAGTACATATAGCTGATGAATACAAATCTATGAATAGACTTTCTCGAGAAAATTGAATTTTCACTTTCTCTACAATAGAATAAGAAGCCATTTCTACTTATGATGGATTACTTTTTAAAAGGATCCAATTTCATATATGTCTCTTTAGAAAAAGGGAATTATAATCCTTGGAAAATGGATAGAAAATTACTTAAGTTTTTTGAAAAATTAATAGGAATAGATTTTTGCTTGCTAGCAGAAAATTAGACGTGGTTTACTACAGCATTTTCTTTTAATGGATAGGATTAATTTTAAAATATTTCATTTCAGGTACCACGTCCACCTTTTGGTTTGAATGGAAGTCGGAGTATGGGAGGAGCAGGAGACCCTGAAGAAAAACCTGATCTTTTGAAAGTTCCACAAGGACCGTTAAGAAAAAATTCAAGTGTGACTAATTTAACAAAAATGGAATCTATTACTTTTCCAGGAGACAACAAAGCACGTTATAAGGTATAGATTGAAAATTTTGTTAAAATGTTATGGCGAAATGTTTGACAATTTTAGAAACTAAAGATTTCTTTGCGAAGAAATGTTAACTAACTTGACTAATTGAGTGAGTGTTTGAAATGTCTCTTAAATTTGATTACATAATGAAGTATAAGGAGAGAAGAAGAAAAGGGAAATTAGTTTCTACCAGTGAAAATGAAGGAAATGATAACTTTACTTTAATGATTAACATTCGAGAACAGTGGAGCGTGGAGGAGTAGGATAGTTTTAAGGACGACAACGTTTCTTTCCTTACGTTCATTTGCCATCAGGATCATTACTCAAAAACAAGGCTTCCTCATTCAGATTCAAGTACTCACTCAAAAAGTCTCCTTTAATGAACTTTCTCCCTAAGGCATCCTTATATTTCCCAGAAAAGATAAGGGCTCTAGAATATATTTACAAAATACATTTTAAAAAAAGCTATACCACGTTTCTAAAATTTGTAAGTGCAATGCACAATAATTGGATTAAATGATACTACGTGATAATCATAAGAAATTGTTGTACGAACGTAGCACCAATTAGAAATAGAAACTTCATCGCTTTCTTAAGTAATGCTAACTAAATTTAAATATCGTTTATTTAACAGGGAGATTTGGTTCATTTAAGAAAACTCGGAGGATCTACTGACTCAATTCAACTAAAAATGAAGGCAATGCATGTACTTGAGAATGTAAGTTTTCATTTTTTCTTCAATGTTCCAGTTTTGGAATCATTTGATCCCTGAATGATGCTTCTGAATTAATTTCATAGCTCAACGGTCTTCGTCATGAAAATGTAGCAGCGATGTTAGGATGCTTAACGGAACCAAGACCGGCTCTCGTATGGGAATACTGTAGTCGAGGATCTCTCTTTGAAATTTTACAACAAAATGATATCAAGTTGGATTGGGCATTCAAACTTTCTCTGCTTACGGACCTTGTTCGAGTAAGACTTTCTTTTTCAATTTAAGAATTGTTTTTTTTTACAAAGATTTAAATTTCAATTCAAATCAAATTTCATTTGAACCAATGACGTAAAGAAATGGAAGCATTATAAGAGAATTATGACACTATAAGAAGAAAGGATTCTTTGAAAAAGTAGTTTAATATAAAACCAAACCAAGTCGAGAGATTTTCTCAATTTCATTTTTCCAGATGAAGTGTTTTTCTCTTAAAAAATAAAATAAAAAAGAAGATTTCCGAGGTCATTATGCTCAAAATCCAATCCACTTTCCTTTCTTTCCTTTTATATTTACTGGATAAATATGATGCAAGTATAGGCTAATATTCGAAATTATTATGACGGATTTTTACAGGGTATGAGACATATACATCTGAGCTTCGTGAAGGTTCACGGCAGTCTTACATCTCACAATTGTGTGGTGGATGCAAGATGGGTCCTTAAAATTACAGATTATGGGCTTGCTGGGCTTTATACTGCACAAGGACTTTCTCCAGTATATAAAAGACACAAAGGTGAAAAAAAATTCTTCACATAAATTCAAGTTAATAATCTTAATAAAATTTGTAAATTTTTTCAGAATTATTATGGACAGCTCCGGAGCTTCTGCGTGATGAAGCTCTTAGAAATCAAGGAACACAAGCTGGAGATGTCTACAGTTTTGCAATAATCATGCAGGAAGTATTGGTTCGAGGCGAGCCTTACTGTATGAACACGCTTTCTCCAAGTGGTAATGGCTAACGAATTTTTAAATCGACTGCAAATATGTAAAATTTAATTTAATGCAGAAATTATCGAGAAGTTGAAGCATCCTCCTCCTTTGATTCGACCGTCAGTGAGTAAAGGGGTAGCTCCACCTGAAGCGATCAATATCATGCGGCAGTGTTGGGCTGAACAGCCTGACATGAGACCAGATTTCATAGTTATCCATGATTTATTTAAAACGCTCAACGACGGGAGGTATGATCTTATATTAAATTAGTATGCTTGAAAAACTTTTAATAAGTCGTTGACTTTTGTCTCTAAATATAGGAAGGCAAATATTGTCGACACAATGTTCCAAATGCTGGAAAAGTATAGCAATAATTTAGAAGAATTAATTCGTGAGAGAACTGAGCAACTGGATTTAGAGAAGAAAAAGACTGAACAGTTGCTTAATCGCATGCTTCCAAGGTTTGTGATTGATGAATCTAAAGTTAAAACTCTCTTATTAACTTATATTTTTTACAGCATGGTCGCTGATAAACTGAAGCTGGGTCTTCCTGTTGATCCTGAAGAATTTTCAGATGTAACAATTTATTTCTCAGATATTGTTGGTAAGTGAATAAAAATATGAGAAAACATTATTTAAATTTAATACTATATTTATTGAATAGGTTTCACAACAATTTCTGCATATTCCACTCCATTTGAAGTTGTAGACCTCCTTAATGATCTCTACACTTGCTTTGATGCAACAATAAATGATTATAATGTTTACAAAGTTGAAACAATTGGAGATGCGTATATGGTTCGAAAGTTTCAAATTCAGCATATTTCTAAATCTGATACATTATTTTAAATTGCAGGTTGTTGGTGGTGCTCCAGTTTGGTCTAAGGATCACGCAGATCAAATTGCGACAATGGCTTTAGATCTTTTACATCAAAGTGGAAAATTTCGCATTAGGCATCTTCCATACACGCCACTTCGACTAAGAATTGGATTACACACAGGGTCATGTTGTGCAGGTGTTGTAGGTTAGTTTCACTTTAAAATGCGCTGACTTTTAACAAATCGTAAATAAGGACTATACCTTTGATAGGCTTAACAATGCCTCGCTATTGCTTATTCGGTGACACGGTGAATACGGCATCGCGTATGGAATCTACAGGTACAAAAATCATTATACTGTACCAAATGTATCAGTTATTTTAATGGATTAAATACATAAAATTGAAGGGTCTGCTTGGAGAATTCATATCTCTGGAGAGACAAAAGCAAAATTGGATAGTATTGGTGGATACGTAATACAGTACAGGTAATTCGACAGAGTTTTCATTTTAGTTTTCATTTTCAAATCTAAATACCAATGTATGAAATTTGAACAGAGGGATGACAGCAATAAAAGGGAAAGGTCAAATGCCGACTTTTTGGTTGTTAGGAAAGGAAGGTTTTGACAAGGAACTACCAAAACCTCCTGGACCAAAGTAAGAATAAAAATAAATGTAAAATATTCTACTTTTAAAATTGAAAATTAACACTGATTTTTTTTTGCTTTCATTTTCGTTATCATTTTCAAATGTTAAGTGACCCATGGTGAGTTTATCTTTGAAATGATCGATTTTAACGCGCGAATATTAAAGTTTTCTTTTGTAGCTACATAGACGAGAAAGCAATAATGTATGGTCGTACTGGAGTTTGGCCAGAAGCAGCAGACATTGGAAATGAATTCGCAGATCCAAGTACAAGCAGTAGTACCAGCTCAAGTGAAACACCAAAAATTCAACGAAGCACGGTTGTATCAAAACCAACTCCAAAGTATGGACTTCTAAGTGGTGGTGGTGCTGGAAGTGATACGCTCCGGAGTCTCTCACCTGCTGAGCAGGTAACTAAATAAATGAATCTACGACCTGAGAACACTACACAATTTTTTATTTTTTAAACTTTAAGGTCGCCCATCAGCTTTTAAATGGCAAACCAGCAGTGCGAGGACTAAGAAGGCAATTCAGCTTAGATCAGGGTAAGCAAAATGTTTTATATTTTAAAAATGTAGTTAATCAATTTACTCAACTTTCAAGGTACGAATACCCACCCCCTTGTTTCAAAGTCCAGCTTTCGTAAAGCTCCTTCGCTTGAAGAGAGTTCTGAATATATTTACTCGAGCTCTTGTAGTGGAAGTTTTGATCGTGATTATTATCGTAGAGGAAGTCTAAAAGAAAAGCCTTCTTCTCCTATTGGTCAGTCAGTACCATCAGATCCATCACCACTAGATTCAAGTCAGAAGCAACCTGTAACTTTTGCTGAAAAAGAAATAGAGCCCAAAGCACTTCAGATTGATAGTAAATCCCAAACTCAACCTCTTAAACCTATCTTAAAAACAAGAACACTATCAACACTCCGTGAGGCTGAAAGTCCTGTTTTAACCCGGAAATTTGCCAAAACAAATTCAGCCCAACAATAAATAAATCTTATTAATTTTTGTTATATTACTTATATCAGAAGTTGGCTGAATATAAAATGGTGCTAAAATGTTGGATTTTATTATACCTGAATGACGCTTAGTAAAAAGTCTACCTTGCAAAAGACATGCATTTAAGAAATCCTGTATTTTAAATCTGTTATATTTCATTACCTAACTTATTATTACAATATTATTTCTTTAGTTCAAAATCTCAAAGTTAAATAAACTTGGGGACTAATTCTACAAAAAGCGAAATTCATTCAAATTACAATTTTTTTGAATTTAGTAATAGAAACTGGCTATACATTTTATTGCTACCAGTATACAGTACCCTGTGGGAATACATAGCCGGTTTTCTACAATTTCGACAAGCGAATGTGTTTTACTAGGAAGTGAAGTGGAAAAGGAGTGCAGCTTATTCTAAGCCTTTAGTACGTGCTAAATTAAACTGAAAATTGACTTATTGGAAACTGTTAAAGAAACAAAATTTACTGAATCCTAGGTTTAAGTTTAATTGATCTTAAGAATATAAGTACTAAAATAGGGAAAACATTAATTTAGTTAATAAGCCAAAATACAACACTTCTAAAGCTTTGCTTGCTAACATTAGTGGCTAACAAATTATGAAAACAAAATTAATTAATATTAACAAAATTCCAGAAACATTGAACCCGTTGTACGCTCTAATTGAAACAAGAAACAAATTAAGTACAAATTAATTTTATTACAAATGTCGGATACTGTTTAAGGAAAAGCTCCCAAGCCGATGCTGATGTATTTACTCTTTCCTTTGTGTTCAGTTTAATAAAATCCATGGCCATTTTCTTGAGTTCTGAAGCATTGTGGGAGTGAGCAGTTACGCAAATATCCAAAACATTTCCTAAAGAAATGGTTCGACTTATGTGCTGCTTTCACTTTGGGAGAAGTCAACTGGTATCTGTTTAAAAAACAGTAAATTAATATTTTCCTTGCTTTTAAGAACAATATTGAACTAATATTGTGTAAAACATACTTATCTGAAGCAACCAAGATCTCTTTAGCCATCGTATTCAAATTGTCGCATTTCCCCGTGTATATATATTGTACGAGTTCCTTGAGAGTTAAAGATTCGATGTCGGTAATTTTAATTCGATTCTGTTGGGATTCTACAATGTTAGCATTTTCCAACATTGCACAGAAAACTGGCGAGCGGACAGATAAAATGCATTTGTGTGTGCTAAATTCAACACCTGAGGAAAACAATAATATTAATTCTAGGAAATACCATAAATAATGGCAACAAATGTAAAGTTAAGTTACCATCGGAGCTAACGAGGGTAAAATCAGCAAACTTCTTCTCAGTGCTCAAATCAACCGTACCTGGAGTTGCAGATTCTTGTTTTTGTCCAATCACTAGACATTGAGGTGGAGTTGGTTCCAAGTTGGGATATGTGATTATATTGCACACTACAATTACTTCGTTGTCTTCACCTTGAACACCAACAGCTTTGGTAAAATCTTCGTGACCACAAAATTGAGCAAATCCCCAATCCAGGGCGGAGCCTGTGCTATTATCATATTCGTGGTTGAAAGTTGATTGTTTAAAATACTGGTTCGTTTTAGGGTCAAAAATGCTAATTGTAACTTTAGCAGGAACTTCTGATGGAGATACCAATTTCAAATAGACACTATAATATAGACAAATTATATTAATTTAGTTCATGAAATGATTTTTCATAACAGCCAGCAGGTCCAAAAATAAAAGTCAAAACCTGATATTTTCTTTATCTTTTTTCTTCAGTCCGTTTGGATAAATTTTCAGTTTCCATTTTGTTTCTTGTGTATTGACAGAGCAAAACTCAGGCGATTCAATACATTCTCCATTTTGAAATGACAAGACTAATATGTTTTTAATAGACCATCGAAATACTGTCTCTTCAGCTTTGACCTAAGTATTTGATTAACTACAGTATTCTGGGTTGGAGTAAGGCAGAGGTTGCTGATGCTCTTAATGTTATTTCTATTAGCTTGTTAGGTAAAAAATGGATTTCCCTCGAATTTATTTCAAAAACTTGCCACATTTAGCATTACAAAGAGCATCAGCAACCTCTGCCTTACTTCAGCCGTATTCTGGTATCTGGTTTTCCTAATTAGTTAAAGAATTTAAACGTCGTCAACTTACGTCAGTGCAAAAATCTGCACATCCTGGAGTTTGATTTTGATTTCCCATTATCACCCAGAGACTTGAATTAATTTTGCCTGCCTTTAGTTTCAATTCCACACTACAACCAACAAAGGTTAATTAATTAACTTGTTTCTGCAACTTTTTACTGGACACACCATCCATGTTATTTTAGAAATATCGATCGGGTAGAGCATAAAAGTGTCAAGTAAAGCTAACCGACATTGTCGTCGCCAAACAGTCTCTCATGCAATAATTCATACCCCACAAACTTCTCGTAATTTATCTGTGGCATAAGCAGTTACAAAAAATATTAAAATAATAAAAACGCTTTAGATTTTATGGAACAATTGAAGTTCACACTATTCTGTTTTCATTATAGGATTTCTTTTTTCCAATATAAGAAATTGTGTTGAAATTGAAGTTTACTTCAAGTAATCAAGCAATATAGTAGTTAGCGACTTTGAAATGAATAATAGGAATGTTTTGTAATTGTGTATCTGCGCTAGTAGTGCTGCAAAGCGAGGTTCCTAATTCCAACTTTTTCATTTGCAATATTTTATTTTTACGCTTAAGTTTTGTACAATTTTAAGCGTATTTACAAATTATTAGTTTTACGTACGAGGTACGACTGACTCAAATTGGATTTAAAAAAAGTAATTATGCATTAAGCTGGCGTCGCCGGCTGTTGACTTGACATGTACCTAATTAATGTAACTCGGTTACTTATTCCGCATATTGGCTATATGAAGTAAATGGAATTTTTATATATGATTTTTTAGCCTGTATTATAATTCTGATTAGTTTTAATTCAACAAAAGTGCGTCCTTATTTAGATTTGATTTCTTTAGTATAGTTGGAAATTGTGAAAAATGAAGATGCTTTTAATAAGTAATGAGCAATTTCCGAGATTTTCTTGACTGAATTTTGAAAACACTTATTTGTAACTCAAGCTTTCGAACACAAACTGTGACCTTCATCAAGAATAATTAATTAACAACAATTCTGCTACTAATTTAAGTTTTTAGATAAAGATAAGTTAAACTTAATATTGTTTGAGGTTTTCATATTGTTAATATTAATTAGGTTTTACTATTGATTTTGATGATGACAATATACAAAAATATATTGATTTGGTATGTAGTAGACAAACGATAGTGTGTGAACTAAAGCTCATTCCAGTCAAAGTAAACAATTTCTTTCTGGGGTCAAGGGATATAATTACACTATCTTTCTAATCGGAAAAATATAAAGCACCTTCTAGCTAAATTCGAAACAGAAAACTACAAAAATTTCTGATTGAAGTTTTACTTGTAAATTATGGAATAGGAACTTTTTCTTGAGTAAATTTCTTCCATTAAACGAAAATACTATTGTGAAGACACAATACATACTTTTTGCGAAAATGAAAGCGTATGAAAATGGATAGCCAACATTTAATATTGAATATAACCTACACTAAAACCTGGTAATTGTATGAAAAAATGCTTAAAGCGTTACGTTCTGTAAAACTCCATAAAAACAATTAGGTAAAAGTTTTCAGCTACATGCTAAATTAGATTGGTATAAGATTCGCGTTTAATATTAACTCAAATAAATTTGTTTAAATTCTGTTTATAAAAATAAATAGAAAAAAGCCATGTTTTTCATTGTATCTTGAGGTACACAAATTTAAATCCTCGAACATTTGTATCCCTTTTTAGTATCTTTCTCACGTAGCAAGTTTAGCAAGTGTTAATCTAAAACATGGAACAGAATCGAGTGAATTCACCGGTTTCACGGTAATGGCGTACAGAATTTCTAAGTGCGAGGCTACTTCGTATTTTTTGAGAGTAATTAACGGAATGTTAATCGCTTTGTTTATTCTTAAGCTTCATTGAGCCTACAATTAAGTAAACAATTAAAATGTTGTCTTGAAGTAATTTAGCAGCAAAAGAAGTGGTATAAGGTTTTCGTTTCTTTAAAATAACAAGTATTTGTTAAGTAAATAAAGAGTCAAATAGTTTAGTTTTTTTTTCAAATAATTAGTTTTAAATTTTCATTTTTCCTAAAATGGATCAAACAAAATTATGTTTGATATTTTTTGGACTATTAAACAGCGAATTAATATTTATTAGCTCGATGGATGTTTGGAATGTCATTAATGAGTATGATAACTCCTTTAATATTGTATACGATTATAGTGATTCAAAGTCATTAATAGCTATACCTAAAATGGTTGTTCCGATTATACTAATAACGAAAGAGAATTTGCTATCCAAAATGAATAACAAAAGCATACTTAATTCTCTAAAATCTAGTTTGAGAAAAGATCCTTTTTACATTGCGAACTTTGTTTTAATGCTGGATGACGTACATTATGTTATACATAAATATAAGATAGTATTTTTAGAACGTCAATATTTAACATATAAATACATAATTACACACATATTCACAGGAAATACTGGATATTTTATAAATAGTTTACAAAGGACAATACCTTCTTATGTTTCATCACCAGTAATGGTCCACAAAATATTTCCTAACGATATCAAAAACAAATTCCATATTGGAAATTCCAAACTATACTGCAATGTAAGAAAACCAAGATGGAATCACGATAGTTCTTACGTGGATTTCGAACTAACGAATTTGTCACTACGGAATAAACTAGAAGCAACAATTGAAAATTACATTCATGAAAATAGAGTGTACGCATATTGGAGGAGTTGGGAGAACAAATCAGAATGGGTATTATTGGATACTTTACCTCAATTTGAAATACGCAACCCATTTACATCAAAAAGTAGCAATTTCCTTAATGATCCTAAATTACCTGGTTTATTTAAACTAATCACGTTACTATTTATAGAAACACAACATACAAAACTTAGAGCATGGAAATGGGACAGGTTTGATGAGAATCTTGATGAAGCAACAGAATCCCTTCATACTCTAGGAGGAGCTGTTCAATATATTGGATTTGATGTTTCTGAAGATGAGTTATATGTAATTCCAACCAGTATCACAGCTTTTAACTTTGTTACGTGTGACAGTGTTGGTGACGAATTACCATTCAAAATATATACAAACCCTTACGATAGCTATAGTTGGACTGCTTACATTATTTTTTCTTTTTTATTTCTACCATTTGTGCTAACAATGATGCTAAGTTTTTTCTTTACATCAAATACTGAAAGAATTAAAAATGATTTCTTATATATTGTATGTTTAAACATCTCTAATACAGTTGAAGCAAGTTCAAAACTTCCTCATTCGTTTGAACTTAACAATATTTCAAAATTCCTTATTGGCTTTTGGTCAATCCTAACTGTAATACTTGTAAATGCTTACAAAGGAGTTGTTGTTTCAGAACTGACTCTAAAACCGGAACCTGTAAGTTTTTGGAAAAATATATCACATACTGAATCTTTCGTTTACTATCACAATGGAGCTTTTGATATGGCTATTTCAAGTATTGCTCATAGTATACCATTAGACATGTTTGGTTATGATGTTATCGAATTGAATGCCATACGAGGCTATCAATGTTTTCCAAATAATCCTAATTTTGTAGATGCATATTGCAAACATTTTATGAATGCTACAGAATTTAACTACGTCAAAATTTACGAGTATCTTCAAGTCGCTAAAATTAAATTGCCAGTTGTTGACAACTCATATTGCAACTTAGCATTAATGTTGTTGCCTGCATTAAAAATATTTCAACACAAGCCACATTCATTCACAAAATTTTTAATTAGATTAAAAACGGAATACACGACATCATTCCTTTGCGAGAAATCTACACTTTATTCTTAAAACAAATAATTTATCTACAACTACCTTATCTCCAATTCCGTTACCAACATCTCTTTTTATTCCTTTGTATCACAAGTATTTTTTAACTGAATCAGAGCAATTAACTCATGCAATTAAAGCTACATCCACTTGTAATCATAATGGATACTTTGGATACAAGGTAACAATTAATGCTTTTTTAGGAAATGCAAAACTGCAACCAGAATATTTTAATAAAATTCCGATATACAAACAAGGTGACTTTGATTTGTTACAACGTTGGGATGGTATTATATTTTCAATTAGATACAACGCAGCTCAAGCTCGTTTTATGTATGAAAAATTGCAATGGATAATTGCAAATGGAATTCTACAAATATGGTTGAAATGGATTCGTTTAAATCATCCCACTTTAGAAGAAATGATTGCTGATAGTGCTATGAAAATGGTTGAAATAAATTATACAACACCACTGAATTTAGATTCAAATCTTAAATCAATATTTTTTATTTATTCTTTCTTAAATTTAGAAGGAATTCTTATTTTTCTATTAGAATTTCCGCAGTTTTTTTCAGTATCTAAATAACGGATTTTTAAATTAATTGTAAATAAATTATTTTTCATTATTTTGTTCTTTCTATTTCCACATGGAATGTAGAAAACGTAGCATTATTTTTCTTTTTATTATTTTACAATAATAAAACCGATTATCGTTATTAAACAACCTATTATTTATTCTGAGTTTTTTTACCACTTTTTTGCAAAGGCAACTAAATTTAAACGTTTTGCTCATTTTACAATAAATTTTGTCATTTTATGTTATATTTAGGGCGGAATCGTACTTATTAGCTTACAACGGAAAAACGCTGACGGCATGCCGTTTCCTTGATTGCACTGGTAAT
>JAQGCN010000937.1:0-13249 GCA_034699725.1 Friesea truncata | reverse complement strand
CTTCTCTCCCTGACGCATAACTTAACTTTAGGTGAAGGTTATAGAAATCTAAACTAATTTTAACAAAATATTCAACAGTATTTTTGCGTCACAAGTCACAGCCATATTTTTTTGAAAAAAAAATAAAAAAATATATTGTCTGTGTCTTTGTTAGTGGCAGAAACAATTCCCGAGATAAAGATAAACGTTGCCTAATCTGGTTCAGATTCTGAGCAATTGATAGTAGAATGATTCATTTCACTACTGAACAATTAGTTATGTAAGTTTTACACATGAGTTATAGTGAAAGAACTGTTTGGATTTGTTTGATAGAAAAACGAATTTTCCCCAAATTTCATATTAGCTTTACCAATAAAAATATTTGCACATTCTTTTCTCTGGAAAGCAAAAAAATTTTAGCGTAAATCAAACTAAAAATATAAATATTAGAAATTGTGTGTCCCAGTACTAGAATTTTATCTAACAATAGATGATAAGGAGAGCGGTTGAAAGAAACGTATTTGAACCAGATGCACTTGATATTTTGTCAGAAATACGGGTCTGCAGAATAAATTTTTTACATAACAATTTTATAAGTTTCATTTTTATTCTCTATTTAAAAAACACATTTCACAAATATCATGCTAATTAGTTGCGCTTGTGTTTCAAGTACAAATGCATACTTAATGTTTCAAGTATAAATTTTAGCACATGGCATACTAAAATATTTGGAATTTAATTCTAATTAAAGCTTTGTCTTGTCCACCATAATATCGTCAGTAATTCAAAAATGTCAAGTGTTGAAAAAGGCTGGTGTGTAATGCGTATTATAACATTTAAATATTAGAATCATACTTTAATAAATTAAAAAATATTTTGTGGTAAATTGACGTCTGAAAACATCAGCCTTTTATTATACTACTTTTGTTTACTATTAATTAACTAATGATTTTTAGAACATTGACCGCCATAGGATAATTTTATAATACAAGTGTAGCTTAGCTAGTACCCTAACTCAGTTTTACAGCTCATATCTTGGCCAATCTATCCAATCCAATGAACTAAATATACTTGCTAATCATCCCTGCTATTTATTTAGAAACAATTATTGGTCTGCAACAATTTAAAATTAAGTCAAGTTATTAATTAACTGACTTTATTAGTTCGGTTAATGAAGATTAAATGAATTTCTAATAAATGAAAATAATATTATCTTTGCTTATACGAATCTTGAGTTAAAGCAGAAACTTTCATTCGATAACAATAAGAAATCACTTCCCATTCTTAAACACATACAGCATATTGTCGTTGCCAATATTTCCTCACAAAGTCAGTCACAACCTCACTAATCATAATTGCAGGTATAATTGTGTTGCGTTAAGTATCCCTGGCATTACAGATGCGTCTATTACCCTTAACCCAGAAGTTTTTAAAACTCTGTATAATTAAGCCAGATCCTTTTTTTAATCATATTTTCTTATAAGTATTAGTTAACAAATTTAATTTATTATATACAATATATTTTATGTTGACCATTTGACATACTTGTATGTAACATATAAATACAAGTACCATTACCAAGTAGTGTTACATGGTAAATGAATAATATTTGTTTTTAAATTATAGTGGTTGAAAGTAATTTTCTTGGACAAGAAAGGATGAATACATTTATTAAATTGATCCAATTGTTTCAATTACAAATAGTAGACAATAAACAAAGGAAATTGAACTTGTTCATACTTTTAGCTTATACACCTTTTCAGTGTAATACTATCTATTAGTTTCATTGTCAAGGGAAGTTTTCTGCTTTCTTTGTGAAAAACGTAGAATTTATTCATTGAGCACAATTTCCGTGAAACTTATTTACTTAATCTAATTTCAATTGTTGGTATTATGTAAATTTAGGACTTCTTTTTTAATGTAAAATGGTGTAAGGTGTATCCTGTTCTAACATTTTTTTACGCAATTCCTCGTTAAACGTGACATTCGTAATCCATTTGTGGTTCATATTTTGATCACAATTAACTTAAGCCTTACCTAATTCCAATTACATACTACATATAATTTAAGACAACGGAAGCCCCACGTCTGGTTTTATATAAGTTTATTAAAATTGGAAATATTTTGGAAATGTACAATAATTTACTGTGTAATTTTCTTGTTCACAAAGAAATATGATGAAAACATAACTCCGAAATCATGCTAAAAGCTCAAGCAGCTTGAGTTAAATTATTATTGGATACTAAGTGATGGATAAGAAAAGATTAATTTATATTTGGTATGTTATAGTGTTGTATGTGAGGTTAGCGAAATTCATAGGGGTTTCCCCAGTACAATGGGATTCTGAAGCTAACTCCATCTTGCATATTGGAATACAAAAAACAAGCTACAACAGCTTAAAGTTTAAAAAATCCCGTTCCAAATATTATTATTTATGGTTATTCTACTACAGTCTTCTCTTATTTACCCGATTTTTATCTTTTGTCTTCATAATCTATTGCTTACTTACATCAGATTATATTTCAATATTTGACAAATTTTTAAGTTACTTAAATTTGTGTATGATTATTTTATCATTCATCTCTCACATTTTCATACTTAGGGAAGGGGAAAAGGCTACAATTTTTACTTATGATTTAATAAAATTTGCCGAAAAAATAGGTAAGAAATTTGTATCTATTTATAACAAAAACTTTAGTTTTTTTAAATTTTTAGATGCATTCTTTTCTGTTAAAAGCTTCGAGTATGCTCTGATCCAATTAAGTGTAATAGCTGTATGTTTTACACTATGTGGGATGTTGACGTTCGGCATGCTACTTTTATCATTGTTCGCCGAATCATACGACTTGCCTTTCTTTTCATTTTTAAAAAAAGAAGGAAATATAGGAGTGGTTATCGGTTTTGGAATTGGCTCTATGATTGATGTCTATGCAAGTTTTCTAACGAGCAGCTTCTATTTTTTCTACTTTAGCTTATCTACACACTGGTTAACTACCTGCAAAAAATATTTGTAAGATTTAAATAATTAACTTTATTAAGAAGTGAAATCTACTACTTTATTGTAATTTTTTATTTATTTTTAATAGGGAATCAATTCAAAGTTTGAAACTAAATGATTGTTTGTACGTAAGCACCGTATATCGACAAATATATTCGCAACATGTATCATTCATGGACATGACATACATTTGTTTTCTATGTCTAACACCGGTTGGAATATTAGCAACAATATTAACATTCTTCTCAGGAATACGTCAAATGCCCTTAAACACATTAGTTTCGGTCCGTTTTTTGATGAGTGGAATTTCTTTCATTATTATGTTTGAACTAGCAAGTAGAACAATAGCAAAAATAACAGAAACATCATACATAAATCGCATAAATATACTCAATATGAAAATTTTAACACCAAATTTTGTTTTTAAATATCTTATTACATTTATTAAATCATATCGTCCCCTGTACATAAGTGTAGGTAACTTTGTAACATACGATCGGGCATCTTTACTTCTTATAATATCAACTATCATAGACTGGGTTATGAACTTACTTGTAATCACTAAAGAAGAAACTTAATTTTAGAAACGCAAATATTAGAAGCACTATTTCCTACTGTTTTGTGTTATTGCATCTGATACAGGCGAAGCAGGCCAAAATGTAGACTCAATAATGTAGACCGTAATAATGTAGACCCAATAATGTAGACTATAAAAATGTAGACCGTGTAAAAATGTAGACCATAAAAATGTAGACCAGATAATAATGTAGACCATTAAAATGTAGACCGTATGAAAATGTAGACCGCATAAAATGTAGACTATAAAATAGTAGACCATTGAAGCATATTTTTAAACATAACCAAATATTGCTAACCTTGAAAATTAGGAAAAATGCACAATTATGTGTTGGAGTAACCTTAATAATGACCAGGAACTTGATTTCCTTATAAGTTCCACAGAAGTTATTCAGAATTAGTTTTTGAATATTTATATGTGGTGGGTCATTTTTAAAATTGCTAGGTGAAAACGGATTTAAATACTCGTTCATTTTTACAGAACAGGAAAATTAAGTCCACAAGGTGGGACCGAAGAAAAAAAATGTCAATTTGTTCAGAATTTGAACAACTTTATTAGAATTATGTTAAGAAGCATTAAAATATTCAAAATTTTAAATAATAAATGAGTAAAATTGTAAAATTATTTGAGTAAAATGTTCTTATAAAGGAAACCAAATTTCTGGTCCTTATTAGGGTTACTCTAACACATATTGTGCATTTTCCCTAATTTTCAAGGTTAGCAATATTTGGTTTAAAAATATACTTCAATGGTCTACTATTTTATAGTCTACATTTTATGCGGTCTACATTTTCATACGGTCTACATTTTAATGGTCTACATTATTATCTGGTCTACATTTTTATGGTCTACATTTTTACACGGTCTACATTTTTATAGTCTACATTATTGGGTCTACATTATTACGGTCTACATTATTGAGTCTACATTTTGGCATGGACTCGATACAGGTTTTCTAAGTATTTTATCTGTTAGATTGTCTCTGCTTAAAAAAACTTTACCTACTCGCTAAGCTTATGAACAGATTGACCTAAACTTCTTTAATACTAAGAAATTACAATTTATGAGTAAATGATATCAATTTTAGCAAGAATTATTATTATGCAATCTTTCTTCTTAGAAATCGAAATCGCCTATTTTTGTTTCTATAAATTGAACTTGAATGTAGAATAAAACCAACATTTGATTCAACAAATTGCTTAAAACCACAACTATTAACTCGCATATACTTTATTATAATATTTTTTTAAACTATGATTCGGTTCATTTATATTTTGCCAGTATTGGTACTTGTGAATTCTAATATTGTGTTGGAGAGTGAACGCGTTACAAATTGGGGTTCTTGGGGAAGTTGGGACAGATGCCCAAAGGGAACATTTGCGACTGCCTTACAGTTGAAAATTGAGCGTCCAATAGACGGAGATGACACTGCGATGAATGGAATCAAATTGCACTGTGCAAAGTTAGATTCGCCTTCCATTTGGGTAGGATCAATTCAGAGCAAAGTAGGAGGGTGGGGAGACTGGACACCCGTGACGCATTGTAATCATGGTTTTATGAATGGGTTTCAATTAAGAGTAGAAAGGCCCCAAGGAAGAGGAGACGACACTTCTGCTAACGATTTAAGGGGTTTTTGCACGGGGTCGTTAGGACAAAATATTGGAGGTGGAGGAAACGGATGGGGAGATTGGGGCCAGGAATTGCGTTGCTATCGAAATCAAGCGATTTGTGCTATAAAAACACAAGTGGAAGACCACGCAAGGGATATTGGTGAATCCATTATTCATATTTTGTTAAAAATACTTTTGTATAAATATAACTATTTTGAACTTAATTATAGATGATACATCACTCAATAACGTGCAGATGGAATGCTGCGATATACCAAATCCTGCCACATCTTGTGCACCCCGAGATAAATGGGAAGTAGTGTATAGATGCGATGGGAGGAATCGTTTAAATTCGTACACTTGTAGGTATAACTACAGAACTGGAACAACTAATACTAGATCCACTTCGACTGGTGGTGGAAATACTCAAGGAAATTCATGGTCTACTGAATTTGGTGTGAGTGCCATATCCAATGGCCTCTCAGCGAACTTCCAGCGTAGTCTTACAAGGAGTTCTACGACGAATCACAATTGGGCCTCTGAATCATCCACTACATGGAATTCTGAAATTTCAACTTCCGCAGATTTCGACATTATGCCAGGTCATACGAGTATTCTTTCACAGGTTGTTGGATATTGCGGAGACTATATAGTTCGCACGACGTCGTTTCGCCTTCAGGATTACGACATTAACGGAACTCTTGTTGACATATTGAATTATCAAAACTATCAAACTAGTTAATAGGTTAGTTAAATCAAAGAATGAGAAAATAAATGATATAATCGTTGAAGCAATATTTACAGGGTTAAAATTACAGGAAAAGTTACTGGAAAAAAATTATAATATTTGTAGAAATAAACATTAAGCTGTTGAGATTGTAAGTTCATATTTAATTTAGTATTCAAATTTAATTCAACACATGCTTGAAAATAATAAAATTAGTTTCAGAAAAATATCTTCCGATGGAGTTGATTACCATATTTGCATATTTTTTAGAATTCATTTAAAATTAAATTGTTAAATAATATACCCATTTAAACTTTGCTAATGTTTGGGATAGGTACTTGCTTTTACTGACAGAAGATTTGCTATTTATCATATCCGTCCAAAATTTTGAAACAAAAATGTCTAAAACTTTAAAGTTTTTAATATCGTACGCTACATTTTTCTGTTCACTTACAATGGTAAGATGTTAAATCCTATGTAAATCAATTAAAATTTATATTCCGTATTTAATTTCAGGGAGTGGTAGTGAATTTTTTATCCCCATCTATACTAGAGCTTGCAGCAAAATTTGAGACTGATATAGCAATCATTTCCCAAGTTTTCACCATCCTGACTATTTCATTCCTCTGTGGCCCAGCATGTATGTTACAACAGCATGACTTTGTTCTTTTCATGTAATTTTAATAATGGTTTTTTTATTTCAGGTGGATTTTTATACAAACTCATAACTCGTGATATCTTAGCTCCACTTTTTGTAATAATTATGGGACTATCGCTTGGAATCTTACCATTCTCACCAAACATAATAACATTCTTTTGCTTCAGTTGTATTATGGGTTTAGTCTGCGGTGGTTACGATGCAGCTCAGTTGGTTTGGACGTTTGAACTCTGGGAATCCAACGCAGGAATGTATATTCAGATTCAAAACTTTTGTTATGCTCTTGGAACACTTGCAGTTCCTTTGATTGTACGTCCGTTTCTTTCAATCGAAACAAAAGATCAACACAACCAATTTAATAGTTCGACCGTATTGAATACAAATAAAACTCATATTGAGCCGCTGTCGTTGGGCCAATTCAACCTGTATACTCCTTTTGCTATTGGAGGTGGTTTAACCATGATAGGTGGATTAGTTCTTTTAGTTTTATCATTATACGGGATTCATCAAAAGCAACTTGCTTCAATGGAAACTTCGCCAGTTGAGAACATCGAATCAAAATCAGAGGATAAAGTTATAAATCTGAAAATGAAAATTGCCCTTATAGCTCTATCTGCTTTGTTTTTGGGGGCTTACATGGGAATGGAAATGCGAACATTTGAATTTTTACCAGCATTTTCTCATTTTATCAACCTTAAACTCGACAGTCGAACTGGAGCTACGGTGCTAGCGGAATTAACTGGTTCATATACAATAGGTCGAGGTATTGGAATTTTCCTAATTTTAAAACTGCGTCCAGAGCATATGATTTTGCTAAATTTTGTTTTGGTAGGCATTGGGAATTCAATTCTGTGGTTACTTTCTAATACTTCGTTTAGTTTTCTTTCAGTTGGTGCTGTGTTATTAGGGCTGGGATTTTCAACTGTATGGCCTTGCTATTTTGACTTTATTGATAAACATTTACATGTTAGTAACGTAGTAGCTGGGTCAATGATGGTTGCAGGAGGTATCCTGTCATCTGTATATGCTTTTCTTGTTGGTCACATGATTCAAAACAATCCATTTGTACTTGTGTATACAAATTTTTTAAGTACTGCAATTTGCCTATTTTCATTAACTACTATTTATTTTTTAACAGCAACACAAGGACGTAAAATTAATAGGTGCTAAAATTTAATTTAATTTCCAATAATTTTAAATTAAAAAAAACAATGTAGGTTAACGTAAATGTATACTGTATTTGGTAACTTTAAGTAATTAACAATACAAAATTCATTTCTTTTATTTATTGTCTTATGAAAAAATTTGGATTAAGATTTAAATTAAGAAAAAGTTTCATTGAAATTATTTGCTGTAAATTAAACTGTCCCCTTCTTTACCACCTTCTTTTATAAAGTTTCTGTGCAAAAAATATAATCAAATGATAATAGAAGAAAGTCATTTAATGTAATATCAGCTAGTTGAAAATTAATCTGAAATTAAATATTTTTTGGTAATTTTGATAATGAACAATCAATCAATCAATCAATTGTTTCAAAGTAGAATCTAGAAGGCAAAAATGACCCATTAATTTAATATTGATAATGCAATAAGAATATTTATTTATTTAAGTACTTTGTTTTTTTTATATAAATGACCATCTAATCCAGTATGAGTTCCAAGAACCCTCCAGTAGCTAGACCATACTTGATCCGATTTCTTGTAAGTAAGTCCATTGCTGTTACATAAACAGTTCCTAGATAATCATCTCCCCCAAATGGTAATCCAACATCCGCTTCATAAACGTCGACTCGAATTTGCTAAAAATAAACGGAATGCATCACTATACTAATAAAGTACATATAAACTAAATTAACAATGAACCTCAACAGTATTAAAGTCAATTTTAATACTTCTCGACCAACAACAGCCACCAACATCATACGTGCAACTAGTCTCATAAGTCTTTCCAGCATACAAACAACCTTTACCATTACAAGTATAAAATTTAGCATAATGTTCCTCACGCGTTGGTTCCGTATCCATAAGACTATAACATTAAGAAATTAAAATTGTATATAGAGTTTATTTTCTGTTCTAGTTATTACTTACTCTTCTGCACAAACTCTAAAATATTTTAAAGATGCTGAAGCAATTAGTTCTGCTTGGATCTCAGCAGGACTTTTAACTTTGGTTCTTTCAGGAGGTGTAACTTCTGTTGGTGGTGGTTTGTAACTAAGACTTGAATTAAAGAGTGCTTGCATTGCCTTGATGATTTTATTAGATCCAAGTGTATCACTTTTTCGTACAATGTCTGACAGAGGTTTAAGATCAAGAGTTGACCGGAGAATTATTGGTTCATATAATAAAGATTCTATATATTTGTCAAGTATATTAGTTGCTTTATCAATATCAAAAAAATGTGAAACATGATAATTAGCATCTCCTCCATAAAAGTGTAATCTATAATTTGATATGTTGAACTGTGAGCTGTTGTAGAGTTCAAGAAGATTTGTTTTGCTCAGTTGAATATTTTCCAAGTATTTAAAATACTGGAGAATTTCTTGGGACTGATATAAAGCATCATTTTGATTCTCAACTTTGAATCGTCCATCAATTCCACCACCTCCAAAGGCCTTAATAACAACATGAGTACCATATTTCTTGAAAAAGTTATTCCAGGATCCAACTGTTGTTTCATTTGAGTTTATAAACTCTGGAATCTGGGTTAAAGCTTCTTTAAACTCTGGTGAAAGTTGATAATTGGTTCCAAGAGAGAGTTGAAATAATCTGTATTCCCGCAAATATGAAATTTCCATTGATTTATTTTGGAAGATAAAGTTTTTAATATTATTTCCTGGTAGAGGTGAACCACTTAAATTGGCATTGATTTTATTTTCTAGTCCTAAACTAATAACTTTACTTTTCAAATAGTTTTCCAGGGTCTCGTACCAATTAAAAGTATCAGTTACATGATTAACAAGGGCACAAGAAATGCTTGTTGGAATTTTATATCCAATATCCGTTGAATGAAATGAATTTAATAGTAAGGGTGAAGTTGAAAGGACGTTCCCTGTCAAGACATTGTAACTCTGTCCTACTATTAAGTTTGAACCATAGTCTTGAAATGGTTGAATTCTTAGACCAAAAGTCTTCTCAAGTAAATCTTCGATTAGAGCATCATGACGAATATTTTTAAATAATTTGACGATTCCAACTTTTGACTTTGGAATATCTTTGAACGTTGTAATTTTTTGAAGATTTAGTATTCTCTGGAGATAATGGAATGAGGCCGGATACTTTTGCTTGAGTTCAGCACTTATTTGATTATTGTAAACAGTTTCAGTAATATTAGAAACTTCTGTTTTCTGGATATCCAAATTCCTTTGAATAATCTCATGGAGGTAATTTCCTTCCTTTGGAAAAGTTGCATTATGTATTGGAAAGAAATGTTCTTTGATTACAAAATCATACGGGTTCTTAAAAGCATTGCGTATGATGATCTCCCCAATTGGATCATGTTCTGCAGTTGCTTGTTGAATCTGATCGAAGAGATTTTTAGGATAAATATCCATGTTAGGAAGTAAATAATAACCATTAATAATTGGTAGATCGTCTGGTTTATTTTCTGCAAGAACAAATCTCCAAGGTTTAGGAATAAGTGTATACTTTTCAATGGTTTCACGAAATATATTAATTTTTCCAATTGGATTCTTTCGTATATTCTTATCCGCCATCATGTAATGGGTTAAGACGATGATTGCATTAGAAAACTTCAAATCAAATAAACGATCACGAAAGAGATCAATCTCTCTAATTGCACGAACAAAGGCTGATGCACTACCCTCCATTCTATTATCTGGAAATTTGGAAAAGATGAGTACAACGTTTGGGATTTTATCAGAAAGTTCTTCATGGTTAATTAAATATTGTTCAAGGCCTGCTAAAAATTTGGCATCATTTTTAAATCCGCTAGTATCACCTAGACCAGGAGTATCAATGACTCTCAGCTCAAAATTCTTACATCCAAGTTCATCAACTTGAATTGGGATTCTGTACTCATGAATCCCTTCAGTTGTGGATTTAGTTGCACCAACTTTTGCTAGTTTCGCATTATCGAACAGGAAGTTGATCTGATTTTTTTAAAAAATAAAAATAGTAGATTAAAGTACCTAAAATATTTTCTACTATTTCTTACAGTAGCTGATTTCCCTGAGCCAGATAAGCCAAGTACTAAAATATATGCATTACGTGTACTTCTTTTATTTCTTGCAGATGTTGCAGCAGCAAAGAGTCCAATATGATTTGGGAATGTTGATGACATGTTTAAAATCCCTTGCATTGTTGATGGGATGTCAATTAGCACCGGGCCTTTAAAATTTAATAAATTCATGAGAATTTTATATTTAATTGATTAAATACCATTAGGATCCTGAAGTTTAGTGACATTGGTTTGTGTAATATCTTTAATTTCCATTTCCTTACTACATTCACAAGTGTATGAACGTATTGTGTCATTCCAATCCTTTAATCAATTGATTGATTAATATGATTTAAATGTATACATATATATAAAAAAATTTAATTACTTACTGATTGAAAATCAGAACTCAGAATCGTTTCATCACCTTCAAACTCATCCTCTGTATAGGCCGTAAAGATACAGTTCCTTTTAATAAAAATAGATCGGATATTTTTTCCATGTTTCCCAAGACTTGAATGACCTTTTTCAACAAGGGTCATATGAAGGCCACCACAACTCTGACAATTCTCTTCATAAAATGCTCGACCACATTCCTTTCTTCCAAGTTGAATATTCTTACATGTGTCTGAGGTACATGAGGAATCAAAACAGACACAACCTACTGATGAAATTGTGTCATTTGTTTGAACAAAATATCCCTTTGAGTCAGTTTCAAGTTGACAATCTCCTTCCAAATTAGGTTTAGTACATAATTGAAGCATGCATTGTGGTTTTAGTGTTATTGAATTTAAATTATTATCCCAAGATTCTGAAATATTATTATTATCATAGAGACCATGACTACCGCGTTCTTTTACTATTTTATTATTGACAAGTAGTAGTGCCTTTAGATCAGGAAGCCTTTCACCATTCATAATCGTACGATTAAACCCAGTATGATTCTTTTGAGAAAATATTGATGCACATTTTATATTTTCCCCTTTGTAAAATAAACCACTGGAATTGCAAAATGTGAAAATTGTTATTAGTATTAATATAAGTAACGAGAAGAATTTGATGTTTTCCATACTTCTGGATTATTAAAACTAAACTTTACTTAAATAAATAAAGTGCAAGGAAATAATAATTTTGATAAAAAGAGCCTATAAAAGAGATATTTTATTAAGTCAACAGGATTATGACTTGACTCATATGAAGACTTTTTATCTCAACTTTATGCAAAAGTTGACTTAAGTTTTGGTTGCAATTTTACGAAATGAGGTTCATTTTCATTTGACTTTTAAATGACAAAAAAAATCAAATAAAGTATAATTTTGATAACGAAAAAAAACAACTTATTATAGATTTATTTTATATTCGCAAGTGTAATGAAGACTTAATTTAGAACATCGTTCCTTTAATATTTTAATTATTATTATTATATTATTATTATATTTTAAATTATTTATTTTTTATTCCTTTGCTATGAATAAAGTGAAGCCTCCAGGTCCAGGCGTCTAATACAAAGTCATCTTCTGTCAAATTAAAAGGATACAGTTAGTTCGTTTGTCGGTTTTTGCCCACCAATAAATTTTCCAAACTAGATTCAGTATTTAAACGAAGCTTTAATTCATATTAAGAAATCAATTTCTTTAGTTTCAATTGTTCAAAATTTATAACCTTAAACATCGTTAGCAATACAAACCTCTGATTCCTAGTTATAGTGAGCCATAGGGAAGAATAATTTCTACTGCGCATTGAAGAAGAGGGGGGAGCGTTTTCAGGAAACTCGATCGAGGCTGAAAAATTGCATATATTTTTTTAAAGTGGGATTAATAATTAGCATTATTCTAGACTAACTGTGAAAGAATTTGTAATTAGCCCACAAAACTCATTCAGGTATCGTTAATTGAAATCTAAAGTGAATGTCACGACGTTGTTTATCTCCAGCCCCAATGTGAAATATTTTTTAAATTTTCGCGCTGAGGGTTTCGACCGTTGTGGGGTAAAATATTCTTCCCCATTGTAAGTTTTAACTAATGAAATCCTCTTACTTTAAATGAGATGATGTGAGAAAAAAATTTAAGAGTAATGACAATGAAATGTATGACAGTGAATTGCATTTTTTTCTTTCAAGATTCATACATTGGTTGGATAACATTTTACATAAAATTAAAGCTGAAGAGTATTAACATCCTATTCATCTCTCGCCATCGCCATGGTAAAATTCCTATTATTTAACAATATTAATTTAACTTTTATATTCGAAAGAGTAATAAAGACTTTATTTAGAAAATCATTCAAAGAACTAAAGGTAGAATTTTCTTTTGAACGATAAGTTTGAATTTTGTCACTAATAAAATACATGATGTCAAACTTTGAGTAAAATGGGAGCCAACATCATTCCTTGTAGTCAAATTATCTATCTTATTCGTATACCATTGAATTTTGAGATTCTATGGAGTTAGATTTTGCAATATATTCTGAACAATATCCTTAAACAGGTCCCATGACTGATCATCAATAATAACAATGTCA
>JAQGCN010000936.1:0-13263 GCA_034699725.1 Friesea truncata | reverse complement strand
ATTGATAAAAAAATAACAGTAAAGTGCATGGCATTCAGAGAATTCACTCATGCCACGAATTTTGAATACTCACTTAAAGACATTGACAATAATGTTAAATAAATATTTTGAATTTCGTAATGCATGACTGAATTTCTTTTGAAATCAAGTTCTTAGATTTTTTCTAAACTTCTCCCATTTATTAGTTTCAGTTTTGTATATTGCATTATCAGACAAAATGTTCTCTGGAAACGCAATAAAAAATTACAAAGAAACTTTTGATAATTTTAAATTGTTAAATCATGAAAATGATGGTACAATTACTTTCAAACATGATATGAAATCAACGTCGTAGTGATTCTAATATGATTTGAAATCCTAAAGCTGAAGCAAAATTTTTGGAAGTGGAATGCATACAGTTGAGTAATCAATATTAGAATTTATTGAATTCATTGTTGAGGGAAGATTTCCGAGAAAAATGAAATTGAACTTTTTGATCAACACGAAGCCTGGTGTCAAATTTTCATTTATTTGACCAGCAGCAACACAAAAAAAATATTATTATGGTCGAACAGACCTTAAGGTTCTTTGCTGTCAAAGATTTTGCGCTCTAACTTGAAGGTTAGTCTTTGAAAAACGAATGACTTTTCTCTTAATATCATTAAATGCCTGTCCCAAATTGATATTGCTATCATGTTTCCTTATTAAGGGAAGATACACTACAAGGAAATTGATGATGTGGGTTTCTTGATTTTTCTTATTAGAAAAGGTCAAAGCCACTTTTCTGTCCAAATAAATTATGTATTAAGAAGTATGAGAGAGCTACTTGGATTGGTAAACCAAGCATCGGAAAATTACAAGTGAATCCAAGTAGTAGTCGTTCTTGTTTGCGTGACGTTCTCTGTCATGAAATTAGATGTGATATCAAAAACATCATCTAAAGATTAAAAAGAAACAAATCCCTTGTGCTTGGAGAATTTATATCATATAATCAACTACGAGTTATATCGCTTTTTCGTAGGAAAAAATAGCTTATTTATTTCTAGGTCTTTTTTTGTATATGAAAATTAATTTTATTGCAAAAAATTTTATCATTGAAGCAAGCTAATGTATGTAAGCCACTTTCATTTCATAAATATTACATAATCACAACCCATTATTCCAATATTCATTTAACTGCGTTTAATGAAATTATAATTTTGAAAATTGATAAAACAAAATAAAATTGCAACTTCTGGAAACATTTAGACAACACTGAATTAGCGAATAAACCATTCTCATTTATTACTTGCACTGCATAGTTTTAAAAAAAACTTGTAGAACAGTGCAAATAAGCTTAGTTTGACTTTTGATGAAAGATTAAAGTTTGAGTTGACATTAAAAGCAACAATAAGGTCCTATTTTGACAAAACAAATTTTTAAAAATAATTAATCTATGAAGTGATCATCGGTGAATATTTTTTAGAATTCGTAATGAAATGATGTTTATGATGGAAATTCATCATGTTTTCATCACGTTTATTATTCACGACAACAGTAGGTTTGTTTTTGAGCATGAAATTGGCTTATTCATTATTTAGGATGATTTTTTAACTCGACTGAAACGAATATGAATGCTCCAATTCAACTAGAAAACGTGGGCTGTAAAATAAATTGTAGTAAAAGAGTCCAAGCTACACTACACTTATGAATAATAAGGATTAACTCCATGATGAATTGCTACTTAATTATAATCATGACATTTTCTTTTTTTCTAGATTTGTGCTGAGCCTGGTGACAGCGAATCTTGTAATTTCGGGAATGATTTCCCCACTGATTTTGCTTGAGACCGTACTTAACCACTACATTCCAATTTCCTGTATTCCAGAAGTCATTTATACAGTTGATAACTCCATTATTTTTAGTTCAATTTTTTCTACATTGTTGATAGCTACTGATCGCTATTATGCAGTGACTTCTCCTCTTCACTATAGTATGACAATTACAAGGAGTCGAAGTCAGATCATGATTGTATTGGCATGGCTCAGTGGTATTTTGCTTTCCTTGCCACATCTGGTCCTTTGTACGCTCCCTCGGGATTCTGAGATTCAACAGAATCTTCACATCATCTCAGCAGCTCTTCAACTTTCGCTTGGATTCACCTTCCCTTTCATTGGACTATGTTGGCTATACTGGAGGATGTATCATGCTGCTCATAGGAATTCAGAAAGAACCCGGAAGCATTCAATATCTGGTGAACTTTTGGCAGTCATGGATGGCTCTACAAGTGTCATCCCACAAGGAATCGACTTCCTCACTCATTATATGAATCCATTCTCAAAAACACCGATGGCAGGATCTGTAATTCCTACTGGACCACCAACGACAACTGGTGTGATCGTCACAGTAAAGAAAACTAGGAGACGAAGCTCAAATGGAAGCTCCTCCTCACTTTTGTTCCGGGAAGAAGGTAGAGCTATTAAAACGGCTTTCTTTGTCCTTGCGTCATTCCTACTCTGTTGGACACCTCATTTTGGTCTCATGCTTGCAACAGAACTTTCAGCAGTTCCATATGCCTTTAAAGGTGCGGAGATGAAATACAAATATGGAAACTGGGATCAATTTCTAAGTGTAACAGGGGTACTTCTATCATCTATTCTACATCCTTTTATATACGTCTTCAGAAACAAAATGGCCTGCAAAGAGCTTACAAAACTCCTCTGTGGATTTCTAATAAAGCAGAAGAGAAAACAAGATTTAATTAAGGAATCTCATAATAACAACCACCAGGCTCAAAACCACTTCAGAGTTACCAACTGCCAGAGATATCCTTCAGATGATTTGGATGAACAAGATCCACCCATACATACCCCTCCTGCAATACTTCCCAAGAGTCCTAGACGCTCTTCTATGAAATCTTTGACCCCTCAAAGCTCTCTAAATTCAAATTCTACTCATGTCAATCTCACAACCCATGGTTCTAACGATTCATCTTCATCATCCGCGGATTCGCCAATCATGCTAATTGGAACAGAAATTCATACGAAACCTCCATTTTTACGCTCACTAACACTTCCTGAACAACCCCGTGTTAAATTCCCTCCTAATTTATTAAGGCAGAAATCCTACGTTCAGCGAACAGTATCTGGTCCTCCCACTGACATCAACCCACACTATGTTCACCACCAGCTTCATCATTCCAGGTATCATCCAGACTCTGGAGTTTACTGTAGCCAGGAAACTCGTCGATCTCAATTTGTAAGACAGGATTCCATTTGTTCTATCCTTTCAAACGACTCTGTACTTATGGTCTGTGCAGACGAGAGCGTTTCTACTGCTGACATTCGCTACTACTCTAATTCCCATAAGATTCGAAATTCTATTCGTGGCCATCACCAAAGAAATGATGAAAATCTCCAAGCAACTCTCAGTACTGAACAATCGAGCTCTACGCCCTATGTTGGGATGGAAAATGAAGAAACCGAACACATAACTTCAGCATCTTCAAATAATCACTTTTATCAAGTTCCTTCTCACCTCTTTCGAGAGAATGAAGATTCCATCTTAACAAAAAGTAAAAGTACTTTGAAAAGAAAAAGCACAGAAATTCCTCTTCAATCTCCCAAAACTTTTCTATTCCCAATTCCCAGGACGAATACTTCACATCACTGTAATCAAGAAAGATTTATTCGAGAGTCTACCTGTACTTCCAATTCTACATGTGCCGAGGAATTGCCAATGCTTCAGACAGCTATTTAGGTTTAAAATCTCACAGTGCCAAAGATTCATTTTCAACAACATTTAGATTAAATTCTTAGAATCTTATCTAAGGTTTACTTTTACGAGCTTTCTAATGGTTCAGATTGAGCCATAGGTAAATGTCTTAGGTAAAAAATTGGATGCATGTTTTAATACACCTATGGCAAAACTTTAACACCGGAAGTTGGTTTCTTTTATGTGGGTGATGCATTAGGGCTTAGAATAATAATGAGATTAAGAGGCATTGGTTGAACGAACTTAGTATGGTATCCACATCACACGAAGACGAGTCTCCCACAATGGAATGGAAATTCCTTTCGTGCTTTCACTCACACTACACTTTAAAACAGTCTGGCACAGACCACACAAAAATGTTATTTAATAGGAGAAAGATATTAGAGCTTAAAAAGATGAGTCCTTTACATACAGAATTCATTCTTGTTAAGATTTTCTAATTTTCCCTTCTTCAATCGTTTTTACTTGAGTAGGTTAAAAAATGCGGCATATGTTCGTAAATGTGTAAAACAGAAGCTGTTGCTTGTTGATTTACTGGTTGACAGATATGGCCAAAATACTTGCTCAAAATCCAAAATACTATTTTGATTTTGCATTTTCAACGACAAACCTGTTCAAATTATATTTCGTGTAATTTTATATTATGGATGTTTTTGTATTTCGATTTTGAAGAAACTATCTTGAATAAAGTATTTTCAAAAGACAAAATACTTTTGCACCCAACATGAAGGAAAAGAGAGCAAAATCGCGTAAAAATATCCTTGTCTCTTTTATTTAACTGAACACTGAGATCACGTAATTTAGCATATTATGAATTTCTGTTTTGTTTAAACATCCTTTTTTTAAACTATCCACGATTTGTTGAAACTATTTTGACAACAGCATTTTCATGAAAAACTGAAAAGTATTTTGAATTTTGTATTTAGTATTTTGGCCAACTCTGCTGATTGATGAAACAGAATTCTGGGAATGGAAACAAAGGGTGTGAGATACTGATTCCGAGCGTAATTGTTTGACAATGGTTTTCAAAAATTTCCATTCGTTAAGTATCTAATTGAGTGAATGATAGGACATCGAAGTTGTCATTGCCATTAAAGCTCTTTGGTTTTTTACCATAAACTTCAACCGGGATACTCGACTAATTAATACATCGGTATCAGGATTTTATTTCAATAATAAAGGTTCGAAGAATAATGGAAAAGTCAAAGTTGGGAAATCAATTCCTTTAAAATTCCAAAATACTAGAAATAATTACTAAATTAACAGAATCAGTTCTAGAATATTTTTTCGATGATAAAATTTCAATCTCTCTTAACAACCCATCCAAGGTTATCGAAGTGAAATATAGAAAATTAAAATACGTAAAGGATCTTCGCTGGTAGAGGACCCATGAAATCCAGGAGAGATCGTGACTTACCACTTAAGTAAAAACTAAAAACAATATAAATTATGTAAATTTCAATTTTGTAGGGAATACGGATTAAGGGTTTAAATAGCTTCAGTTTTGGTGATGATTGGAAGAGAAAGAACTGATGATAATCCATATTTTAAAAGTTTCTCGTCGGTGTGATCTTAATTTAGTATACTTTAAAGTTTAATTGTTATAACCAGAAAGAAACTTCTAAAAATGTTTGTAAGCTCTCTAGATCTTTACTTTCTTTTGATGTGTATAGTTTACCTTTAATTTTTTAATGTTAATCATCTTGATTTCTTTTAAAATAGTTTCAAATATAACTCCATAAATTATTTTTTAGGATTAATAATTTTAAAACGGAAACAAATGTATCTGTAAACACCTTAATTCTTATAAACTTGTGGTGCTGTATATTCGGAACTAAAATTAATGTGATTAATTTAACATTATTCAACTAATTCTAAATAAAACACGATGATGTACCTTTTAAGCATGTCAACTGTCAAGGCCAAGTTTAGTGTACCTCGTTTTAATTTTAAATAAAACTTTAAGACTTTATTGTAATTTAAAATATTGTACTCTTATAGGCTTTTATGTATTCTTGAATCACTAACGTTTAAAAACTTTAAGAATAAATGATTAAATGTTAAGAAATAAGCCAAACAAGTTTTTCTTAAAACGTTTAATTCATTTTTTATTTTAAAAAATTAATTTGTACAAAAAAGGTCGGAAACGGAATTAGTGCCAGGCTTTATTTTGAATTCCTACGAAATAATTTGCAGAATTAAAACATGTAAACTTCATTTAGAAACGACACTTATGCAAGTAAAGCATACCTTATTAGGCGTTTCAACTTAAGGCAACATTTTATTTATTGTAAAAACAAAAGATTTTACAAAAAAATTTTTTTGCTTGTTTTGATCACTATACTATTTTTAAATAAAAAAAAGGTATACCAAATTTTTTTGAATTTTTTCAAAAGAAAATTTCCAAAATTTTGAAATTTTTTTCAACCCAAAAATGTTTATATCTCTAAAACGCTTTTTGGACTAAAATTAACCTCGTCGCATTAAGTTTTAGTCCTTGTTAAAGAAAAAAAAAATTCTAAATGCTTTAGTTAGTGTGTATTATTTATAACTTAAAGCTAAAAGGGAATCCCAGCCCCAGCTCAAAACGGTCAAACATTGTAAAAATTTAAATATAATTTATTAGAACATTTTGTTTGACCTTACCCTTGGGTTAATGAATTCTTGGTAAATGTGATTAGTAAACTATGCTTAAACCTTCCAAAAATAGGCTTCCTCCAACTTATTTGTACCTTTCTTTTTTCAAATAATCCGATAAGTTCTTCTTAAGACAGTAGTCTGCGCTCTTGAAAACAAACAGACATTATTTTTCAATTAAAATTTTAAACTTGAATTTTAAAATGGATATGACACATATTGCTTCAGTGACAACATTTAAAGTCCTTTTCGTAACATTCCTAGCATCTTATTCCAAGTTGCTAGATTATGTTAGCATAATCCAAGAAACTGCTCATTTAAATGTCCAGCGTTCACAATCAAATACGCCAGAACATTTTGACTATATAATTGGTGGGTTTCATTTTATTTTATGAGTATCAAATCTATATTTAATTTTGGGTTTGGATTGTAGTTGGAGGAGGAGTTGCTGGGTGTGTATTAGCAAATCGGCTTTCAGCCAATTCAAGCATCCAAGTACTTCTGATCGAGCGAGGTGGCGATCCGAATCCTCTGACAAGTGTTCCATTATTTTCTACCCAAAATCTTTTATCTGGGTCTAAGAAGCTGGCATATATGCACTGGACAACAAAACAAGAAAACGCTTGTTTTTCTTCAGGAGGGGTAATATTACAATCAAGAACTTATTTAAATGTTTTAATATTATAAGTTTGTAAATCTTTAATAAAGAGCTGTTACTTATCAACTGGACGAGGCCTTGGTGGATCTTCAAATATAAACGCACTTGTTAATACACGAGGGTCACCAGAAATATACGATATTTGGGCAAACATAACAAAAGACGCAGCATGGTCATTTGATAACGTGCTACCATTCTTCAAAAAATCTGAAGATTATCACGGATATCATAAATCTAATGCTGGTAAGTCTCTGTTTATTATATTTCTAAGTTATAATATATGATATTAATACATTTTTTACTTGCGCTTTGTTTGTAGATCCTAAATTTCGCTCAACTGGAGGCGAATGGTATGTTGGAAATACAGACGGAGGAGACAATAGTCCAGCATGGCGCTATTTCTTTGATTCAGCAAAAGCAAATGGATATTCGTTCATAGACCAGAACAGTGGAGACAGTGCTAGAAAAGGTGGATATGGATACTTTGACTGGAATGTAAAAGATGGAGAACGTTGGAGTGCTTACAAGGCTTTTCTTGAATCAGTATTGAAGAGGGACAACCTTCGTGTAATTAGATACGGGAGAGCTGTTAAGGTATAAGTTCCAATTATAAATTTTAATTTAATGAAAATTATTCCCTATTAGAATTTTTTCTCAAATATTGTTTGATAACAGCTTATAATGGATAAGAATGAAAAGGCTGCAACTGGTGTCCAATATATTAGAGATGGTACTCTTCACGATGTATTTGCCAAGAGAGAAGTTATTTTAAGTGCTGGTGTATTTGGATCTGGTAAAAAAAAGAGTTAAATAATCTTTTAAGTTATTAATTATAAAAAGTTTTATTCTAGCCGAACTACTCATGCGTTCTGGGATTGGGCCAATCGAATATCTTAAATCAATTGGGGTAAAAAATATATTTATTTTAAGTTCTTTTGTTTTAAAACTAGAACAATTAACTTAATGTACCTAAATGTAAAATTAGATACCAGCTTATCACAATCTTCCAGTTGGAGAAAATCTAATGGACCATTGTTATGCTACACTTTCGTTCTCCATTAACAAAACAATATTTTTCTACCCAGAACGTGATACTAAAGCTATGGATATTTTCAAATACGTTACATCAAAGACAGGTAACTATGTAATTTTCAAGACAGTTTAATTTTTTTTAAATTCATTATTTATTTGAAGGGTATTACGCAAAAGTGTTAGCGGAAAGTGCATTCTTGGTAACAAAAAGTAAAAAAGCCAAAAGTTTAAATAGCGTTCCTGATATTGAACTTATTTACGGTACGCCACTTGCAACAAAACTTCCATCCACTGAGCCTGGTATTGACTATTTCGGAGTTCTATCAATGGTAACATCTCCACAGAGTGTTGGAACGTTCAAACTTAAAAGTATGGATTTGGATGACAAATATTTAATTAATCCAAACTACTTAAGTAATCCAAATGATGCCAAAATTCTTATTGACGGTAAATTTTGTCAAAAATTAAATAGCAAACTGAATCTATAAATAATCTGTTCGTAGGGTTGCAACTTGGCATGAAACTAATTATGGATTCACCTGATTTTCAAAAACTGGGAGTCAAATATATACCTCATCCTGATTGTTCCAAGTTCATAGTAGATACACTTGAATATTGGACTTGCTTTGTAAAATCTGCAAGTAGCTCAGGGTTTCACCCAGTTGGAACATGTAGAATGGGTTCAGATGCGTCAGATAATAAGGCAGTTGTGGATTCTAAATTAAAGTATAAAGTGTTTATCAATGTGTAGCATACAATAGTTACAGTTACAATTATTTAATTTCAGGGTACTTGGAATTGCTGGTCTAAGGGTTGTTGATGCATCTGTATTTCCTCTTATTCCAAACGGTCATACTACTTGCCCCACTGTTATGACTGCAGAAATAGCTTCTACATTTATTATTCAGAATCAAAATTAAAAAATATTTTTTGTAACAAATATAAATATTACATATAAGTATCTTCTGCACAACAACCATGGGTCTATTATTTTATTTTCATATAAAAAATCACTTTATAGAATTTAAGTAAGATGGCTCGATAATAATTATTGCAATTTTTCAACAGATGAAATGCTTTCTTATTACAGTTCCGTTTTCAACCAGAGTTAGCTTTGTAAGTTGTATCGTTCCAGAGATATAATAAAAAAAATTCGTTTTGAAAAAAATGTCAAAATTTTGGAATCTTTGACATGAGATATTTTGAACACAATGCAACATTAGGGTTTCTACTTCATTATCTTTTTATAAGCATTTCATAAGCTTTAACTTCGTATATTTGTCAAAGCTAAATTATCAAAGAAAGTTTTTCACTAACTCCAGAAGGTCAAGACAGCGACCCTTGTGGAAATTAACCCGTAAAAAAATTCCAAAGGGTTAGGATTTTTTTGTCGAAAAAAAATTTGGTCTGAAATTTTTCCCCATCTTCTTAAAGTTATCATGAAAAACAGTAAAATTTTGTGATTTTTTCAACATTTTTGGGAATTATGAAATGATATCAAAGTTTTGTGTAAAGTTTTTTTTATCATCTACTAGCCTAGTAGTTAAAAACAGCATTAGCTATTTGAAAAGTATTTTTTGTACTGGTAATCTATAGTATACTCTAGTTTTATTTAATGTAAAATAAAATGGGGGCCGGCCTTGAAACGGGAGACCCCAAGGAACAGACCGACAACAAGAGCGAAACGACCGACAACGACAAAAGTTCTCCCTAGAGAATTTTGTTAAAGTCCATTAAAAACCAGTGTCCGAAGGCCTCTAAAGCTGACATGACATGGAGGCCTTCGGACACTGGTTTTTAATGGACTTAAACAAAATTCTCATTGTATAGATTTGGTATCTCAATGCGAGAAAGTATCGAGATAGTAATACGGATGAGGTAAAAGTATTTTACAACTTCAGATTATTGCAGCTTATAATTATGAGTTTATTTAACATGCCGCATGTAAATAATATAGAAATTCAATAACCAACTTATTCATATTAATTCAGAGAAATAATGCTTGATCTTCCTCCAGAGTTGTGTATACCAACAGATTTTGGACTTGATATGGACCATTCATACCAAACTCCAGTTTTGGAACTTTTTCTCCAATAATGAGAAACGATCTTTTCATCTTTTTTAACATTAACTGGTTCCTATAAATAATGTAAAGAATAATAAGAAAAATACAATCTAAACGAGAATTTAGTTTCTTTTTTACCCGAATTGGAATAAACATAGAAAACCAGCTAAACATTCCCGGTGTATGAGTGGAAGGCAAAATACTCATAGTAATATCCCCATATAGTACCGATTCAAAATATCCAGCAAACCCAGTAAGTACGCAGTCTTGTAATGAAATGAATTCGCGACTCGCTGATCGGTCGTTTGTGTGATTTTTGCCTGAAACAAGAAATACAAAATTATGTTTATGGCGATCACTTATCCTACAAAAATTCTTACAAAAATTAGGATGAGTGTACGTGAAAAGTTTTTGGGGCTTCGCAATGATATACTTGTTGTTCATATATACAACATGCAAGCTTTCACCACATTTCCTTGCTTGGGACATTCCGCAAATATCATTGTAGTACTTGATGGACATAACTGGAGCAATGTAAGAGGTGTAGCTTTTTGGAATCATAATGCCATCGGCTGAAAAAACACAAATAAATTCATAATTATTATCACTGAGACTGTTCCATGTGAAAATGCATAAAACAAAAATGCAAACTAAAAATTATTAAAACTAAAAATTCTTGTATCATTCGTTTTCACATGTTAACACGACAATACTTACGTTTCAAAAATTTCTGAGCACCATCAAGGCATTCAGGTGAAAGCTCGTTGTCACTAAAAGATCCAAGCAGCTCCGACACCATGATGTCTGCCTTCTCAGGTGGATTAACCTCTCGCATATCACCGTGGATCACAGTTACTTTATCTTGCCACACGCTAAGCCGTTGATGCTGAAGTGTATTTGTAGCAAACTCATTTTTTTCCACGGCGTAAACATGAACTAACATGTTCGCTCGCTCAGCAGCAGCTAAACTTCGAGTAACAAGTGGACCTCTTCCAGCACCAACAACAATTATAACACTATAAAACGCGTAACAGAAAGGACTTAGTTGAAAATAATACCTTTTTTTTTTAAATTTACTCACATTTTAGCATCAGTTGGTTGTGGATATCGTTCAATAAGGGCTTGGTAAACAGCATTTTCATACAAAACGTATTTGATAGGGTCTTTTTCAAATACTTCATATGTTGATCCAGGTAAATGATCACGTAGTGGCTGAAGTGGTATTTGTAGATTATCTTCAAAACCACTAACATATTCTTCAATCCCACCGCATTCCGAATCTTTTGTTACTTCTTGCTCAGCAACCTTATTAAAAATTAATGACCGATTTAAGTATTTTGTTTAAGATAACTAGCTTTAAGGCTCGTAAGATAATTTACCTTTTCTATGTGCCTTATATAAGCGCTGAACATATTCATAATTGGGATGGGTTTTTCCATTTCAACAACAACTTGCGCTCCAATCTTAAAGAATTTTTTAATTACTTCCTGATGAGGCTTACTTAATACAGGAAATCCTTCCGCATTAGTCATGAAAATGTCTGAAAACAAAAATTAGAATCATTGCATTTAGTATTAAATTATCGTAAAATTAAACTATGGTATCACCTGTAGAAACAAAGAGTGCTTTAACAGGCTCTCCTAACCAACGGTCAACTATATCTGGAGCTGGGACATCTTCTTCAAGCTCCAAAACTGGAGAAATATATCGGTCATACTCACATAAGCCACGAAATTGATTCCACCTGTAAGTCAATAATGATGGAGATTACATAACACGACATAAAATTATTACTAAGCAACTTACACTTGCCAAGGATCCTCCTTCCATGGTCGTTTTTTTCCTTGCCACTCGTAGTCTTCCGTCTCAGTATCCTTATTTGCTCCACCATTCATTGGGAGTCTAATCCATAACTGAACAGAAGAATAAAAACAATTTATTATTATTGTTGTAAATTTGGATTTTGGTTAAAAAAAATTACGTTCATGCTTATTTTTGTTTCGATACCACGCATAAATCCAATCACAATATTAGCCAGATGAACATATTCCATTCCTTCGCATAGTTCCAATACAGCTGCAGACATGTAAACATATCGGCAATATTCAAGCTGTTTGTTGAGAATTTCAGAAATCTTATAAAGTTTTGTTTCATTTTTTCCATTGCCGGAATCAAATGTACAATTCTTATCAGCTAATTTCAATTCATCATTTAAATTTGTAATAATTCCAACAGTTCCATGTCTCCATTCTAAATTGATATTAATTAATAAATTAATGAAAATTACAAAATTACAGAATGAATGTTATACCATACCATCGGATGTGAGTGCGAGTTCCGAGTATGCAAATGGTTTATTAAGTCCATTACTTGTATTTACCAGCTGTTCATTTACTTGGCTTCTACTAGAAACTTCCGTCAATAAATAATTGTATCTGGTAAAAGAATTTAACATTAGAGATGACATTCTAAATTTAATTACAAACTTAAACTTACCCTTGATTTGAAGCTTTATTTAATGCATCTTTAATATTACCAAAATTTGTCTTTAATCGAAGTCCAATATTTGTCACAGTTTTGTTTTTCATTTTAATTTAAAACGGTTCTCCACTTCATTCGTTAAACCGTCAAGAAATTCGATTAAAAATAAACTAACTAATGTTACCGACAATCCACACTTGACAAAAGTCCAATCCAAGAAGACAGAAGATGAACAACACGCTGACGATGGACGACTGGATGAATTACAATTCATTCGTGTCGTCTTCCCTCCAATATTTTCATTTTTCCCCTCCGGGTCTCAAAAATAATTTAACAAAATAAAAATAAATTAGATTTATTAACTTCTTGTTTTTTTATAATTTTCTAAAATAATTACAATATAAAATTTTCTAAACCAAATTAGAATTTCTTAAATTTATATTATAAGAATTTTATAAGCTTTATTTTATTTCGATGTCAAATTATACTGGATTTTAAAACATTTTATTTTTATCCCAAACGAAAAATTAGAATAAGTTTGAAATTTACTTTTGTTAATGAACATAAAAAACCTTAACTCCATGTGAGATATGCAAAATGAAGGGAGAGAGAGTACAATAAAATATGATGATAAGAGTATTTTATTGTAAACTAAACT
>JAQGCN010000935.1:0-13266 GCA_034699725.1 Friesea truncata | reverse complement strand
AAAAGAACAGGTTCTCGCGCGAAGTGCCCTGCGGGCTAGGCGCTGAAACAGCGGCGTAGCCGCTGGTTGCGGCTAGTCTACATTATTTATTCAAATTAATTTTGTTGTGACCTTATTCAAATAAAGTTTGTATAGTAATTTTTTTGTTTACAATGAAAAAGTAATGGTTGGGGTTAACCAAGCGGGCAGCAGTAAAAATTTTCAAAGTACTTTTGAAAAAAAATTTTCGTTTTTTTGCATAAAAATCCGATTCATGACATTTTAAGTCGATTCTAAAAAAATTTTGAAAAATTTTTTTTTTTTTAAATTTAAAAAATTTTGAAATTTTTTTTTTTGAATTTTTTTTAAAGTTTATTAATTTTCATGTTAGGTTTCCCCATTTTACCTAACAAATAGATTAAATCCCACAATAAAAAAAAAAAAATTTATTTGATATTGTTGTAAAAAGTTAAAGAATGGCGTCTGTCTGCATTTGATTTTGTCTCACATTGCAAGCTACTAAAATTCAAAGTTCGTGGAAGTGGCTGGGGTTTTCGCGCTTTCATTCATTGATTTGATTATTTGATCCAATTCAATTTTAATTCTTTAATCGTTTTTTAACCGTACATTCCTTTTGGCTAGAGTTCGACTTATTTAATGTCCAGTTAGAGAGTTCGTTGGTGCGTTCAATCAATCACTTGGAATGCTGAGTTGGATGAGAAAGACGGTATCTCCGTCTCCTCAAAAAAGGTATTTTTTTACTACCTAAATAAAATAAGGTCATATCATTTTTAATATGATCATTTGTTGTATAATTAATTAGATTGATGAAAACAAGAGCGAAAAGTAAATCTTCATCCTCAGAGTCTTCAGAAGATGAAGTGGACATACAAGAACCCAACACTCCATCAGCCAATGAAAACGATGAACTACATGAAGATGAAGGCGAGGAGGAGCTTGAGGAAGAAGATGTTGATGTTCCAGTACAGGCCCCAGTAAAAAAGAAGAGACAAACACAAGTTCGGGGAAGTAGAAAACCTTTAACTGAAGACGATGTTCAAGATCAAGATTCGTTCGGATTTCATGTAATTTCTTCAATGACCGAAACGGAGTTAAACTCGTTATTGAAAAACTTAGAGAAGCAGACCTCCTTTTCTGACACTTTAACTCTAGTAAACAGATTGAAACGCATCAACTGGGAGGAAGTTGCCTTCAAATCCTACTCAGCGGAGGAATGTAAAGCAGCATGGATGTATCTAAAAAATCATTGCAGGAAATTTCGTATCATGGCAGAAGTACTCCAAGAAATTAAAATACAAGCGGTAGAAGACATGGACAGATTTCGATCTAGGATAATTGAAAATGCTCCTGGATTTCCAAAGAAGCCTCCATCCACTCCAGCTTACTTATTTTGCAAGGAATTATGGAATAGCAATCCTGATAGACCCAAAGTGAATTTTCTTGTGGTATGTTTTAAATTCACATTTCTTTTGTATTTATTAATTTAATTTATTTAATAATTTATTGCAGTTCCAAAGAGAATGCTTGGAAGGATTTCAAAAACTTGCCGACTCCAAACAAGATGATTGGAAAGTGAAATTTGATTTAGCTCAGAAAAAATACGAGGAAGAAGTGAAGGAGTTTTATGCTAAGTATCCAAATTATAAGCAAACGAAGATTACTCCAAGGCCAAGAGTAACAAAGGCAAGACAACTACGACCAAGGGGAGAGAAGGCGACTACTGGGGTGAAAAAGCCAGTCGGAAGACCAAGAACTAAAGAACTCGATGAAAACCACAAACCTTATATGTCTATCCATAGTTTAGCAGAGAAATATCCGGATGCTCCAAAACTGCCAGTAAACCCTCAAATGGTAGCAATTTTAAATATTAATTTCAACTTCGTCTTTTACCTTTGCAATTTTGGTTTTAGGAATACTTTCAATCTAAATTAGACAAATTAGAAACACCACCAGATGCCTCAACTTTAGCAGATCTTAAAGCGAAGTATAACAAAAAATGGCTGAAACTCGAAGAAAGGCATCAATCAAAGTATGTCAGCAGGACAATTTCACATATTCAAACATACGTAGACGAACTTAAGGAATATAAAAAGAAACATCCAGACTATGACCCCAAAAAGTTGAATCTTAAGGGATACCTCAAAAAATCCGATCTTCAAGTGTGGGCTAAATTCAACGAATTCCCCGAAAAACCACCTCGTACTGCCGTCGATTCCTTTTATTTAGAGAAATTAAATACATCACCAAAATATGCCAAGATGACACCAGAGGAAAGTCATAGACTTGCACTTGAAGAGTACAAGAATCTTGATGCAGATGAAAAAGAATTACTAAGAATGAATTCGAAGAAATTAGCCATCGAATACAAACGATCGTTGCAAAGATACTTTGACTGGATACCAGACATAATAAAACCAAAATTGCTCTTTCTGATTCCAAAGAAGTATCAAGAGGCAATTAAATCACGCATACCGGATCTTGACGCTGTTGAAATTGAAAATGATGAGGAGCATGAATTCCCCCGTAATTAAAATTAATTTAGTTGTATAGTCATTCAAGTGTTGATGAATTTTTAAAATCTTAGTTGTAGACTTGGATGAAGACCAAGAAGAAGATGAAACTTTGGATAAACCTCCACCACCAAAGAAGAAGAAGAAAGCAAAGTCAAAGGCAGCACATTCTGACGAAGAAGAACCAATACAACCGAAGTTTGAACCAGCATCACCACCAAAAGCCGCAACGAAAAAGAAGAAAAAGCATAAAGGCGACGATGATGAAAGTGATTCGGAATCAATAATTGAATATGTGGATATAAACAAAATCATCAATGGAAGAAAACCTCAATCACCAACTAAATACAGGGAGGATCCACTACCAAAAGAAGGAGCAGTAAATGTGAAACAACTCAAGAAAGCTTTAAAGATGCCGAAAGCTGAAGAATTTAAAGTTGGACGAAAGGCTACGAGAAGTAAGAAATAGGCCTCGTCCTAGAGTTGACAAAGATTATTTTTTACAAAGTTGTAAATTTATATTAATGGGCAGATTTTTAATGGGAATTTCCATGTAGTTCACCTTAATACATTTACATGCTATCTAACTTCTTCTAAATTATAATTTTTACCATCTGATGCAATATTAATAATTTAGAAGAGAAGGAGCGTGTAAAGTAGTTTGGTAAAGTAAAATAAACATGTTTGTAAATTACAATTTGTAGTTTAAGAAAATACTTCGGATCGGATCGCTCAATAGTTTTAGATAGCATGAAAACGTATCAAGGTTTAGACTTTAGAGTATATATTAATTTAAATCTGTTCTCCAGTTGACATTGATGAGCTGATCCGAGGTATTTTCGATGGACGGACGGAATTGGGATTTGGGTATTCCGTATTTTATTACTACGCTAGAAATGTTTGTCGCGAAAAAAATTGGAAGGAAAAACTTCAAGATGAAGGTGTATATGAGACAGCTCGACTGATGTATTTTAGTTTTATTCGACTTAGCATCTACGAAAAGGTAAAAAATTACTCAAAATTCATTGTTTGAATTCTAATTTAATAACTGTGTGTATTTTATAGGAAAAACTTTTGAAGACTTCTTGGGATTGGAATATGAAAACATACAGAGTTCGACTGGCTCCTTTGTACAGATGTCCTGAAGAACCTGTCATGCCTACAAGGTATACAACACTTAACCAACTTGTCTAAATGTTGGGCTCACTACGACCGATTTCGCTCAGAGCGAAGCCTTGACTGACGCGTTGTGACCTATCTAAAAAAAACAGCCAAGTCATACAGATTTGGCAAGTTGTTGTGGTCAGAACGCGTTGTGGGCAAAATCGGGTAGTGAGTGAAGTGTGTAAAGTAAAAATGTTTTGTCTTGTAGAACTCCAGAGTCAGCTTATGGGATAGACAGGCGAGCGTTACAGAAATTCCACAAGGAAAAGAATATCAGCCGTAAAGAATGGTGGGACCTCGACGAAGAAATTCAAAGACTGTACATCAAGAAAACATATCGTGACTCTAAGGAGTATGCAAGAGAGTTTCAGAGATATATTGCTGTAAGTTTTTAAATAATGACGATAGTCAATTCACTATTTTTGAAAAACTTTTTTTTAGAACATGGGACCTCAGGAGCTAGTATCTTACGTCAAGTTCCAATCTATGAAATGGGAGAACAAGCATCTCACTCCTCTTGAAATTGAAACAGCACCAAATCGTGGATTTATCCATCCATTACCAAAGGAACCAACAAGTGATGATGATATCTGTGGTGATTCTGAACCTGAAATAATCGAAGATGACGAATTCAGAGCTCGTATGAAAAATAAACACGTCTATGAGACACCTCCTTCCCTACTCCAGAATGACGACTTGCTGGAACGAATTACTGAAATTGTAACTCCGGATGATCCAACCATTGAGGAATTAATGAGTGATTCAAGCAGTAGTGATGATGACGAAGATGATAGTCAAGCTCAAGTCCATGAAGGTAAGATTTTGGACGAATTTTTTGAAAAGAAGTTTAGCATTGATGATTGGAGCGGATCTCAACAATAGTATTAATACCAATGTTTTATTGTTTATATTTTCAAGCTTAAAGTTAGCTTGTTAGGATTATTATCCTTTTTCCTATTTTACATCACCTCTTCCTTAAAAAGAATAAATTGAGGTTATTATTATATATTTTGGATCGCCTGTAGTTTTAGTGGATGGGGATTTAAAGGATCTGATAATAATTATTCATTTGAAATATGTTTTATATAATATTATTAGGCTTGTTTTATCTGTTTGTAAGTGTGCTTGTGCTTGTTGGTCAGTCATCATCGTATCCGTTTTGAATGAGGAAATTGGCTGCAAGGTCTTCATTTTTCTCACATGCGAAATAAGCTTGGACGACCATGTGTTCAGGGAATCCTAATCCTTTCAACTAGGAAATAAAATAAATGTTAGATGAAATCAAATATTAGAAAATAAAGCGTGAAACTTACTCTATCGATTGCTTCTTTGTCTTGTGGTGTGATTTGAATTTGAAATCCTCCTCCACCACCAGTGCCACCACCACCACCACTACCACCTCCTGCTGGAGTTCCTCCTCCTGATCCAGGTGTATCTTCGTTCAGCAGCCGTACAAATTCTTCCTATAATGTCAGATTAATCTAAATGTTTGTCATATGCTCTTTCTTTACATAAAGAAACATACCTGATTTTCAGTTATGACTTGGAGCAAAGCAGGATTTGATGCGCCGATTTGTTGTAAAACCGCATTGAGCCTTTTTTGAAAAAAAAATTAAATAAAATTCGTTAAAATCTTCAAACAGTATTTTCTTACAGTTGAGGGTTTTCACGGATAACAGTACGCATCTGTTCAAATTGAGGTTGGGACCGTAGAAACGCAAGTGGATTCCCACCAACGTCAGAAGCAGAAAGATCTGACGCGACATTACTTCCGCTACTAGCCAATGGGACACCTTCATCCTGAAATGAAAATTGTCCAAATAAGAAAATCCAATATTTAAAAAATTAATTTGAATTACTTGAACTAATGCATCCGGGATTCCCGTAATGAGGTACTCAACCGCACGATCTCTGTTGTTGAATGAAGCTCTCAAAGCCTTTTCGACCATTGGCCTGTCATATCCCATAGCCATGATTGCAGTGACAGCTTCTTCAAAATCAGAACCTGACAATGCGATGGATTCACTGGAATCCGAAGCACTTCTACAATAGAAAGGATGCTTGCATTAAAGTAACTAAAGTTTTATGAAACCTTACGTAGGAGCTGATGCTGTGACATTGGAAGAAGGTGGAGGGAGAGTAGGTGCTGGTGTCGTGTCAGGAGCAGGTGTTGCTGCTGGCGTTGCTGCTACTGGAGCAGGAGCTGGAGTTTGTGGCTTTGCCTTTGTCACCATTACTACTACAAATTTTCCTTCTTCAATGTTACAATCTGAAATTTTCGTTACATCTTCTAATATTTTCCCTGAATAAATTAGTTTCTGTCCAGCCACTGGATAATCTTTTTCTCCTTTATCTGCTTCAATCTTCACCTTAAGATCTTGAACCTTAAAAGTAAAAAAAATGAAGTCTAATTCATTCATCCATTGTGTATGAAAAAATCTTAAATGATTACCGTAAGTTCAGGATCAATTTCAATTTGGAAGTTTTGTTGTTGTAGCGTTCGAAGTGTGATCTGCATCTTGCGAATCACTGATCTAAAATTAGGTGACAAAATAAGTTACAAATAGAAGTTTATGACACAAAAGAAGCACCAAGCAAAGCTTGTATCGGTCATCGGTCGGTGCCTCGGTGGACGGCGACGGAGGACGGACATGCAAAATACAAAAAGACAAACTTACGTAAAATATTGGACACTAAAGGATTCGCTGCTAGGCAGAAAGTGATCTTTTAGTTTAAACGAACGAAGTGTCAGGAAACAATTTAGATAAATTCAAGTTTTCGATTGATTTTCTTCTTTCTTGCTTGTTGAATTGAAACTTGAAAAATGAATGAATGACTTTTTTAACAAATCATTGAGAAAAAGTTTGAAATCACGCGCCATGCCACCACTATGGCAACAAGCGCTGAGAAATTTTTGCCAACTCAACTGCAAAATTTCGTTAACAATGGCACCATTTTTACAACAATAAGCCATGGTGCCACAAAATTTCGTTGACAATAGCAAAAATTTTACAACAATAAACCATGTTGTACATATTTTTTGTTCGATTAATAAGATGTATTTTATTAATCATTCTGAAAAGGATTCAAAAATGGTAATTAAAAACTTAAGAATTATAAATTCCAATTATGTCTTCCGTCTCCTTTTCTATTTACTGTTTCTTCCCAGCGAGAATGATACCGTCATACTGAAAAAAATAAATAACAATTTTAGCAACGTTGTTAAGTTTAAGTTTAGAATTAATTGAAATGTCGTTTGGTCAAGTAACACACTCAGGACATACATGTGAGCACGTGTTGCAAATTACAAACGATTAATATTGCACAATTTATAATTTTAACAGTCAATGCTTAAAATTCAGCACGACTGGATGTCGATTGTGCTAAAAAACTTGATAAAGTTAGTTCCATTTTAATCTTACTTTCTGTTGGAAGTATTTCATGGCGTCTTCTTTTGTGAGTTTGTGACTCACTCCAACTTTTCCAACCCTCATTCTTCTATGGGCCACATTGAATCCGGGTCGTCCAAGGACAACATAGAAATCTAAACCATAGATTCCAATACTTGGATCGTATTTTATACCCAAGTCGATGTGTTCTTGTATTCCAAAACCAAAGTTGCCGGTGTCTGAGAAATTCTCACGGCGCAATTCGTATTCACGTACCTAAAATCAAAGTACAAAATTATAATATTACCAACCTTACTTCTTGTCAAATATCAAGCAAACGATTCGTTACTGATTTAAGTTTAAAACTTTTGAAGTATTTTGGGCATTCGCTTACTTTTAATCCTTTTTCTAAGATTTCTTCAGCTTTTACTCCTCTTACTGTACAATGGACAGCAATCTTTTCGTTTCTTCTGATACCAAAGGAACGTACTGTGTAACGGGCTTTTGAAAACACTGGTTGCTGTCCTGTGAGTTGTTCCAGCACCTTTAAAAAGCAATTCCAAATATTATGTTAATGACCAGTTTTACAAATATTTAAGGTATGTCTATGTCATAGAGTTGGACGGCCGATTCACTCCTCTGTACTCTTAAGTCGTCATTTTCTGTATCTCCGCTCACTCTTCTCTTTTTCGCTTTTCTTTTCATGTAAAAAATAGAAAAGAAAAGCGAAAAAGAGAAGAGTGAGCGGAGATAGAGAAAATGACGACTTAAGAGTACAGAGGAGTGAATCGGCCGTCCAACTCTATGGTCTATGTGATACCTTTGCAGCTCGGGTCAGTCGATCTCCAGATTCTCCAACACAAATGTTTAGACATAGCTTACGAATCCTAACTTCCCTCATTGCATTCTTTGACTTGTCTTTCTCTACTTTCTGACCTTTTGGGGCAGGGGCGCGGGCGGCTGGCTTTACGGCAACCTGTAAATGTCAATGTCAAAAAGGATAATTAAATTCACAATACTAAAAGCAAGCAATCGATAGAAAATTCATCAATATGTCTTGACTTATGTTATAATATTTTTTTTACCATTTTGTATGAAGAATTGTTTAAACTACGGTAAACACCTTAATTAATTAATTTACTTGTCCAAAAATACCGACAACAATAAAAAACAGCAGCAAAAGAAAATCCACACACGCTTTTGATTTTTGAAATGAAAAGAATGAAAATAAGAGAAGAAACTTTTTCGCAATAGATGGCATGAATTATATAGCGTCCCTTTTTCTTAATAAAGTTAAAAATAATGAAAAAGGATAAATTACAAGTAAATTATGAAATTATTGAAAGGAAATACCATTATTATAATTACATTCGTGAATTTTTAAGAAGTCCCTTCCCTGAAGAATGTAAAAGTACCTTCTTGTTGAAATAATCCTTCCCGATCACCATAGTTAAGGATTTTATCTTGAAATTCAATTTATGTAAACCAGGATACCTTAACAACGATTGTTTATGCTCACGCATTTATAACAATAAATTTATAAATGCGTGAGCATAAACAATCGTTGTTAAGGTATCCTGATGTAAACAACAAGTTAAATCCAACGTCGCGAAAATTCAGCCAAGAAACACTTTAATTTTTAGATCAAAGAAATTAAAATTTACAAAGTTTCCATCATGAACGCATTTTTCATTCCAACAAAACGAAGTTCTGGACCAAGTCCTCAGGAATATTTTAAAAATGAAATGACTATTAGGGATTTAGAAATTCCACTTTGGCCATATCCTAAGGATAAACTACCAATTACTGCCCCATTCTTAACTTCAGAAGAACGATTTAAGAATCTCATCTCCGAGGATCATAAACCTCCTGCTCCTAATTCATATTACATCCCAGGATTTACTGACGACATGCTCCGACAGATGTGTAGACACAGACCTGTAACGTGTAACCCGAAATTGGGATTTCTAACATCCGCAGAAGCACGTGGGAAGAAAGTACTTTCCTTAAGAATGGATGCAGTTCGTGGATGTTGCGATGAGCCAACGATCCCTGGGAAATGGATTAATATACGTCCTAAAAGAATTAAAACTTATGGATATAAACTTCAAACGAAACACTTTTCTAAATGCTAAATTTTTCGTACTTTGCTTAATTTTACACTCAATTATTAACTAATATTTAAAAATCTCATTAAAATAAAATTAAGCTTTCAAGCATCAAAATCAGTCTTAGAAATTATTGAGGATTTATTTTATAATTATTGCCTTTTTTATTCAATATTTAATATTTAAACTTTAATAATTGCTGGAGCAACCATAGCAAAATATTTGTTTGGTTCTTTTAAGAAATAATGTAACAAAGACTGATAAATTAGATTATTAAATGTCAATTGAGTGGAAGTATCATTGAATGTTCGAATAACCGCAGTTATGAAAGAATTTCTTTTGAATAAGTTTTTAGTAAAAGACACTATATGGAAAGAAAGACATTTCGATACATCGGCCGAACGCTCCGGATTTTAATTTTTATTTTAAATGCTCTTGGATGGGTAAGAAACTAATTCTAGATAATTTGGAATGAAAAATTAACTTTAATTAATTTTAACTTTTTTAGGTTACAGGAATCCTGTGTCTTCTTGGAGCAATACTTGTAGGATTTTACTCAAAAACTTTAAAAATTAATTGGTTCTTCGATTTGTACGATTTCACACTCACAACTCCCTGTACTGTTGTATTTTATTACGGTGTTGTACTTGGGATTGTTACAATCAGTGGCTGTTTTGCTGGAAGTGGTGGAAGGTGGTGGTGGACTGGAACCGTAATTTACAAAATTTATTCATTGAAAATATAAAAATACGTTTTTTTTACTATGCTTCTCGTATATAGTATTGCCTTCTCCTCATCGCTCTTGCTTTATTTGATTATTTCTACGGTATCCGGGTATTTTTTAACAAATCAAGCCTCGTCGACTTTCTAGACGACATGTTTGACACAATGAATTACTATGGAGTTAATAGTGATAAAAAGTTTGGCATTATTCCTCGGGGAGTTGACGCTTACTGGGATCATATCCAACGACAAGTAATCAAAATCATGCACATGCCTTAAATTTATGACAAATGCAAACGTTCTTAATGATTCTTGTGATACTTTTCAGAGTCATTGTTGCGGGATGTACCAATGGGAAGATTGGAAGAGAACACCATTTGGAAACAAGAATCATCTTCCAGATTCTTGTTGTAATGAAAAATACGGTCTTCAAACTTGTGGAGAATTTTTGTTTCATCATCCAGATAATGCCGATCATCAAACTTTGGATCTCATTCATACAAAAGTAAATTATTGGCCTAATTTATAATGTGGAATAATGCACTTTACATAATTTAATTCAGGGTTGTCTCAGAGCCTACCCGAGGAGGTTTATTTGGGCATTCCACGAAGCAAGTATTGCGGGGATAATTCTTGGAATTATATTTCTATTATGCTTCTTACTAAGCTTATTCTTATTTCTGATCGTTGTAACATGCTGCTACCGTCCTGGTAGACCAATCACTGAAGAACATAAATCAAAGAAACACAAGCGGCATAGTCTGAAACATCATCATCACAAACGACACAGTACAGACGATGAAGCTAAACAACACAGTACAGACGCTGAAGATAAGCGACATAGTGGAAGAAGAAGGCATGAAAATAACACAAGGTCTGATCATGATGACGATTCGGATTGAAGAACAGTCAATGGTTCTGACACAACAATGGAAGCGGAATAGTGTTACTTTTTTGATGATAGATATTAAATCTGCAGAAATATATGGCATATTTTTACTAAAGAAACCCTGAAGGGAAACTATATTTTAGTTTACGGTAATTAGCTGTAATAAAAACTTTGTGTTTGATGTTTGTTCCAAATATTTTTGTGTTTAACGAGTGTAGTTAATGAAATGAGGGAATCTCAACCGTTTTTTATTATTATACTAATTTCAGTCCAAATTGCATTAAGATTAAGGCTGATTTTCATTTTGAAATTTAAAAGTAAATTAAAAGTTCCTAAGTACTACTCGTAAAGTTTTAAATGGGACGTAATGTAAGAAAGCGAATTAAGAAAGGAAATACATGAAATGTTTGTACATTTTTGCATTTCGCATCGATGCAACATTGACGGACTTCATATTGTTAGTTTGTTCAGTAATTAGTTGCACTTTCATTATTTTATATTAGTCTCATCCTCATCAATTCAGCCTCAGTGCATCCGAGAATGAAATTTACAATCAAAATCTTTGTACTTTTCGATGCACTGCTGCTTTTTATGTGTAGCTCAAATTTGTAGTTAATTGGAGCAGAAGAATTATTTCTAATTTATATAAATACAAGAAGAAGGTAATGCATCCTCGGAAGTTAGTATTGAAGCTCCAATATGCATGTTGCTTTGTTCCTATTTTTGGTAGCAGTGACTACTTTACAATTTGTCAGCGTCCTTTCATTTCCAAGTGGTAGTGGTGGCGGTGGATTTCCCCAAGATTTACAGCCACTAGAGGGTACGTGTTATGAAAATAATCGAATATTTTTAGCACTGCTTGGATTAGTCCAACACTGATGATGGCCTAGGCTTGGACTATTGTGGCAAATACAGTATTCGAACTCTGTATATGCTAATTTTCCATTTGATTTTTTAGGACATGGACAACCAAGACAAGTGCAAAGTTCAGGGCGAGTACAAATGAAAGTATACCGTGGTCAATCAAAACAAGTCGGTGATGATTATTTTGCACCGTTTGGCTATTGGGTTCGTCAACCTGCAGAAAATTCTGGACATTAATTTTGTTCCGTTGCAGTGATAAGAATGATTTTGTGAAAAAAAAACAGTTACTAATTTTTAAAATATTAAAAATCTATATTTTATTTTAAGAGATTTAGTTTGCTATTTTTGAGTTCATTTTTTCATTATTTCAAAATGGAATATTATAAGAAAATGCAAAATGGAAAATGCTTAATTTTTCTGATTTGTTTGAATTGAATATTTGCTTGAGTTACGATTTTCCATCCATTCGATTCTAAAATTTATATAAATTAGATTGGATTGAATTATTCAAGAGTCACTTTGCTTCGAATCATTTCAGTAGAATAATTTAAAAATTAAAGTAAGTAAAAGTCAAGGGAAAAAATTGGAAAAGATGATAATGGAAATATAAAAATGGAATTGATTGAAAAATGGAATTGTTGGGAGTGACTCTTAAATCCCTGAAGTGAAACTGGAATAGAAATTATGTTTACTTTCTCTAGGAATCGTTTTCCATCAAATGGAAAATCTGACTACCACCTGAGCCCTTCCTAGTCCCTAACTTTCCCAAAATCTCAAATGATGCCATTGCCCTCGCAGATTTTTTGACAGCTGAGACAGTTTAAGGCCAACAAACTTAAGCAAAGTATTCTCTCTATTTTACTCAGATATGCTAAACAAAAAATATGAAGGAAACAAAAAGATTTCAGATTTGTCTTTTGTTTACGAAAGTAAATTTTTGTAGTTAAAGCAGGAGCAAGCTCTTTTTTTTATCACTCATCATCGGTGATTGGAAAAATTTTGAGAATTTTCATCGATAAAATAAGAAACAATTAGAACAAGCATGACGATTTTATAAGGGAATGACTAATGTAATTATGCATAATTAAATCGAATGTTTATACAGATTTTTACGATTAAATAATTATTTACCTAAGTACTAAATTCAACCATTGCATCAAAAGTATTGAAGTCTCTTTGAAAGTATTTAATTCTTTTCATTTAATAAATTATTATTCTTTACCACGCTCCAACCCCTTTAAGTGCTTCACCAATTTTTTTAGAAGGAATTAAACCGGATCTGGTAAACCTTCTCGAGACAGATGGGGATTTGAATTTGCGTTTTCCTGGTATGGAAATGGAGGATGTCGATTTTTGTGCTGTAACTTCGGAATCGGGCTTGTTTACAACTTCCTTTACTTCTTTTTCTGTAGAAACTGTGGGTTTCTTTTCCTTTATAATGTTTTTCTTATTCTTTCTGTAGTACAGGAAGAACCAAAGTGAACCAAGTGTTAAATCTTATTAGAGTTTTAAATAGGGCAATAGTTATTATTATTTTTAAAACCACGCTATCCGTTTTAGTAGCTTTAACTACTACGTATGCTTAAGCTACAGAAGGGAGTTTTACACACTCAAAGGGA
>JAQGCN010000934.1:0-13281 GCA_034699725.1 Friesea truncata | reverse complement strand
TATAATTCCAGTTAAATTAGAAGATCACATTATGGAGAAGGGTCCTATCAAAGTTATACCAGCAAACAGCCCAAACGCTTATTTTAATTATCTACTTCTCGGCGGTGCAGTAATGTGTGGTGGGGTTGGATTTATGTGTGTTTGTTTTGGTGTTGGGTATTTGATTGAACAGTGGAAAGGAGGAGATAGTAAACCAAAACCATCATCATCGTCACCCACCAACAAATAATTATTTTATTATTAAAAAAAACTTAGAACTCAAAATAATTTAAAAAACAAAGTGATTTAATTTAACCCATATCCCCCCCAGCCCCCACAAGTCCAATATCAAATCAGCTGTTGAAAAAGTTAACGTGAATTCCTTTCATTTCGGCTAATTTTATTATTATTATTTAATTTCTTTAATATATTTGTTGTTTACACAAAATATTTTGTAATGAGTCACGAAGTGGGGAATACTTCGTCCAGTCCACGAAACAGTTTTTCTTCATCTTCAAAACATTACAAATTTAAAATAACTCAACAGAATCTATTATGTAAAAATGGTTGTGGACATTACGGAAATGAAATTCAAGAAGGATTTTGTTCAGTTTGCTACAAGGAATATAAGCAACGTCAACAGACTAAGTTGGGACAATCACTTCCACCAAGCCGTGAGGAATCGCCAATACATGGACATGGAGCAGTTGGAGGAGGAAGTGTCCAAAATTCCCTGTTTGGACGTTCAGGCATTTCTGCATTTGCAACTTTACCAAAAGCTGCAGCTGCCAAATTGTAAGATTATAGTAACTTAATTACGAGAAAGAACATGGTACTAATATGAAATATGATGGTGTATTTGTGTATTTACAGATCATTAGATTCCATTCAGTTCCCTTCTCCATTATCTAATAGTTTTGCCAAGTTTGAAGAAAAGAAAAAACATCAGACAGATCGAAAGAGCTCATCTTTTCGGTCAGTATTTAGTAAAACTCCAAGTCCATCGATCTCGAAGACGGAAAAGATTCAGAAATCAAGGGAAGACAGAAGTCCGAGGAGAACTGATGCTGAATTTGAATCGTTGCGAAAGGAATTTAATGAATTTCTACATCCTTTTCCAAATACAATTAAACGTGATATTACAGCTAAAGTCAAGGAATGTGAAGCAGAACTACGTAAATTCGCTGAAGAAGGAAAAATTGAAGATGTCTCGGATATAGCACAATCGTTCTATTCAAATTTTAGACGAAAAGTTGATGCTCTTCCTATTTATCAGAGTATGAAATCAGAAGAAAAAGACAAACTGATGGATTTGATTGAAAAATATTTTATGATTGGATTGTACAAAGAATTGTTTACACCTATATTTAGTTCAACTGATGATGAAGGAAAAGACTTGCAATTGCAAACAAAGTAAAATTCTTAATACTTACACTTTACTTATAGTAACTTTTTCTTTATTTTTTAGGATTCGGAAATTAAATTGGATAAGTACGGATAGATTAGACATAAGTTTAAATGAACGCGATAAGGAAGTTAGACAGCTAATTTGGGCTGCAATTAATGGTAATATTCACCACATCGATACCTTATAGTAGGATGCTTTAATTGATTATTGTCATTTTCTTGTATGTTGTTATAGATATCATTGGAGTTGACTCTGTGAAAGCTCCACAAGATAAATTACATCACATTTCACAATGCTGTACACGTATTTTAAACGCATTGGGAAAATCAAAGCAAGGTCCTACTTCTGCTGATGACTTTCTTCCAGCTCTAATTTATATTGTAATCAAGGCAAATCCCACACGACTACAAAGTAATATCAACTATATCAATCGATTCAGCAATGCTGCTCGTCTTATGAGTGGAGAAGCGGGTTATTTCTTTACTAATTTGGTAAGTATGGATCCAATGACATAACGTCAGCTTAAATCTTAAGCTTTGTTTTCATTGGGTACTTTACATTGCTTGTTATCTCGTTATCCATCCTTCCTGTGTCCTTCCTAATCTTATTTACATTTTGAAATCTAAAGTACTTATTTTTCCAATTTTAGCTTGCTCTGATTTCGTTCAACTTTTTTGTACTTAATACAAAGTTCTTTTTGTTTTTAGTGTTGTGCTGTAACTTTCATACAAGGTTTGAATGCAGAATCTTTAAGTATGCCAGAAGAAGAATTCCAATTATATTTTTCCGGGAAGGCTGTACCTCCTGGGAGTTGGGAAATGCATTTTTCGGAATCAATTCACACAATCCAGGAGATGGATAACATTCTTAACGATTTACAAAATCGGCATCTCAAGTTCATTCAAAATGTTGACTCACTCAAGACTAAGATGAAAGAAAGTGAAGTATGTTGTTCATTTTTATTTATGAAAAGTATTTTTAATGATTATCTAAAATTTTATTCAAAGCCATTTAAATGTTAATCGTACAAACTTTTTAGCTGATTCTAAACAAGTTTGGATTTGTAGGATTTGTATAAAAGTCATAAGGTTTCTGCTTAGAATAGACTTTCTCTTAATCTTCATTTTCCACTTTGCGTAAATTGAGTGTATAAAAGAGATTTTAATTTTCATTTACTTTGAATAGGAAAAGATGTCTTCCCAGGTTGAGGATATTTTACTCCGAACGCCATTAACGTTTAAGCCTAGGAAAGTTCCCACAAATATCGATGCAGAGGATCCTACACTTCAGGAAGATTCCCTTCCATCACCATTAAAACCCGAAGTAAGTATAAAGACAGAAGGATTGAGACAATTAAGATATCTTTTCTTTTGCTGTATCATCTTATAAGAAAGACCCTTTCTGTGTCTCATCTTTAAAACCCCTTTCCTTCCTTCCTTTGCATTAGAGACCCTCCATCCATCCCCTTTTTCTCGTAAATATATTCCCAAATGTAACATCATACCCTATCCTTCTCCTGTTTCCTGTATTAAAATCTGGATATTTCTATTTGGAACGCCTCATTTAGAAAGAAATGTCCTAATGCTAAAAAAAAAAACTTCTTACAGGTTCTGTCGTGTTTTGAAAAAATTCATCCAGAGGGTCTCTCTTCGCATCATCATAATCCAGAAGAATCCATGAACAATGAACTGAGTCAGAGTGAAGAACCGGAAGTAGAATCTGAAATGATGAATAGAACTCCATCATCTTCTTCAAAGACTGCAAGGGAAAGAGACTCATTACCTCCTGATGGTTGTTATGTTCTAGGACCTGATAAAGAAGATGATGATGTTCCGATTTTGAGTATCACTCCAGAATTTCTACAAGAAGTGGATCATTCCTCCTCCAATATAAATACCAACAGTAGTGGACAGATAAAAGACAACGAGAATCCTCATCCTTCTGAAAATATCATCCAATTATTTGATGTTGATGATGACGAGGAAATTCTCCCAGTTGACTCTGCTCAATGCAAACTAGATTCCTCAAGTTGAATTTGGAAGGTTGATTGATTTTAACCTTTTTACTGATCTTATAATTATTCTGGTCAATTTTCGTCTTAATCAATCAGTATATGACAAGCTCAGTCTTTATTCAACTCATCACATTTGCTGTTGCAACGATAATTTACATAAGGCGAAATAATTTTTGAGTTAGATGAATTAATAAATGGACTTATTTTTTTTGAAAAGTTAAAAGTAAATCCATATCAATCCATCAACTGCTGGATTGTTTTTCATCGAAGTGTAAAAAATGTAGAAGAGAAGACGATGTATCCAATATAGCATAGTTAAGTTTATTTTACTTGGTTACCCCCGTAAATAATATGATTTGATTTATTAGCATAACAATGATTAGAGCCAGAGGCGATTTTCTCCTCTTTTCCCCATTGTGTTTAGAGACACAATTTTTCCTCGAGTTTTGAGTGCTTTCTCCCTAGTAGGGTCGGTCTGTGTGGGTCGCGTCTGTCGCTTTCTTCTGATTGGAGGGGACGACAGTTGGACTCTGACTGACTATTTATCATTGGCACTTTTGAGCCTTCAGGAAAAAGGAAAACTCAATTCATCTCATTGTTATTATTAGATCACATAAGCTTCTGAAAAAAAAATCTTATGAAATTGGGATCCACGTGCGTTAATAATGTAACTCATAATTTCTTCGTTTAAAAAAACTTTGAATAGAGTCTTCTTCGGTAATAACCTGAGAAGACACCTGCTTCATAATTTTTACCTCAAGTGCCAAAACTCCAAGCTTCTCCATACTTATTTCTGGAGACAATTTTTTGGCAAGAAAGTTAAGCCATACACGTATAAATTTCCAAATCCTTGTTAATAACAGGGAGATGTAAAATTATTGCTTTTATTCTCATTACTCAAGATTATCAGATGATATGAGCCTTGAGATGATCAAAGCCCAGTTGCCGTCGTCATCATCATCCCTTCTTCCCTTAATCTTTGTTTAATGTAAATTAGAGAGAAGGGATCACTTGGACTGGATCTGATCTCTCATTGGCTGGCTGACGGAGAAAATGATCTGATATTTATTATGAAAGGGATTTTTGTTTTGAAAAGTTTTTTATTTATATTTTTGTCAATGGAAGTACAACACGTATATACGAATTTACTCCACATCTTCTCTATATTTTACCCGGTAGGGTAAAAGCCTCCGAGAAAAAATTTCATTAACCCCTTCTTTTTTTGACTCCTGCCTTACAATTCCAGAACTGATTGCTTCTTCAACTACATACAGAACATGAGAACATTTTTGTACTAGTTTATATTTGTTTACAAAACGGAGTAGAAAATTAACACATTCTTTGCCCTCAGCTTTTAGTGCATTCGTTCAACAGTTAGTGTTCAAATAACTTCCATTGAAACATGTAAGAAATTAAAACAAAGCTTTTATTTTTTATTTTTAAGTAAATTGGTTTTTAAAAATTTACTAAAAAATAGTGATTTTTTAACAATAAGTTCTTTAGTTAACTTTCACTACGAAAATTTTACTTCCGGAAACAACAAAGTGAAAGTTAAATGAAAAACGACGCTAATAATTGGCGTTATTATAATTAACAATATTGGAAAGCTAAGAAAAATTTCAATATTAAATTGTTTAACTTTATTAGTTTTCGATAACGAAAAAATAGTTTCCCAAATATTAAAGAAGTGAAATCAGAAACGTAATATTTTTCTTTTTCTTCACAAAGTTCTCTTAATCCTCAGCAGTACCATAAAATAAAATAGCTGTCGTCTTGTTCTCACGTAGAAATCATTTATTTTGATTTGATTCAATTCAATTCAATTTGGCTGTGGTCATACTTCCCTGTTTTTAAGTGTCTTATGTGTTTATGACTTACTGTGAAAGGGGAAAGGCTCCAGAGTGAAAGTAATAATAAAAAAAGTGAGGAGGGACGTAACGTAAAGTGATGAGATGTGTGAACGTGAGTGTTGAGTTAAAGACAATTGAGGTTGTTATAAACCTCCCGTGGGGAAAGTGCATCTAAGGATGGACACTGTTCTGAAAATGATGGAATGAGCTTTTAAAAAAGAGAAAGCAGGGAGTAAAAAAAACCAGCAACAAGGAATTGAGCTGTTAAAGAAAAGAAAGGAAATTCGCTTTCACAGTCTGAAAAAAATGGACCCAGTAAAGGAAGACGAAAATAAGTATTGTACTACTATTATTATGCCTAGTCAAGTTCCCTTGTCTATGACATCAAGACGACCATCTCTACCACCACCACCACCACCGCCACCCAAGACAAAGAAAGCTGACATTTTAGACAACAATGATAGTAAAATAACCATTGCTCGTCTAGCGAAGATGTTCTTGCAAGAAAACATAAGGACTAGCTTAAAACCACGAATATTTCCGGTTTGTTTCTTTTTTCATGATACAATTCTTATATAGTTTTCCTTTCTTTTCTTATTTAATATTAAATGCATAAGAGAAAGAGGATGAAGGGATGAGCTTGAGTGACGCCAGACTTTTATTTTATTATCCGCCTTTTCTCTAAGGGATGACATTTCATCAATTTCCTCTTGGGTATTAAACATCCTTTCTCTTGAAAAAAAATACAAAAGTGCTTGAATAAACTAACTACCAAAAATCATGTTAGCAGTTTTCAATAAATGAACTGTAGCATTCTTTTATAGAACACAATTCATGTTAAGAAAAGAAAAGCAATTTTTGTGAACTTTTCAAAAAGAAAATATAAAAGGCACCCTTTTATATTTGCTTGCTGCTTCAGCAGATTAAAAAAGAAACCAAGGAAATCTTGGACTAAATTACTTTTCCTTTTGTTCTGCTTTCCGCCTTTGAGATTTTTATGCTCCAGTTTTATGACAAGCTTTCTTCTTTTTTCTCAGCCTGGAATTGGAAAAGTCAATGAGTCACTTTATCCAGCGAACAAAAGAATGATTGCTGTAATAATCGTAATCATAACAATGGAATTAAAACTCAACCAGTATCAATCTCTCTGAAAGGGATCATTGGGAATTGAATTGAATTTGTAATAACTTGAATTGATTCTGTTTGCTCCAAATGGTGTAATTTAAGTGTTTTGTTAAATTAAATTGTGAAAATTATTAATCAAAACTTTAATTAATACGCTTAGAATATTTTAGAATTAATTTTCCTGCTTTTAAAATTTTCAGTTTCATTTCAACTTAAAAATAGTAGTAAAACATACATGTTTCAGTTTAATGCTTGGGTTTGTTAATAAAACCTCTACTTCACATTCTTCCATATTTCGGTCTGGTATTTTCGTTTGGGCTTAGACTTCGAGCTCTTCTCTAGAATTTTAAGAGTCGTGTAGCTCTTAAGAGAAATCTAGTAAAAAGGAAGAATGTTCTCTAACTTTTGTTAAGTCTACAAAAAGGAAAAGACGAAGTTAGAATTTAACTCCTTTCTTTCCAAGTTGGTTAAAGTCTTTTCTCCTTTTAATTAACGAGATCTCTACTTAACAGATTATTAATGTTTTTACATGATTTAGATGGAGAACACGTACATGATGGAAAGAGTGCCGACGCCTTTCGTCTTTACTTCAGACTTTGGAAGTTACTCTGATATTTCAACATGTCTTAAGAGACGAACAACTCAAAGGAATACTCGTGCAGTTGAAAGTGAAAGAGAAAAGTTTTACAATAATAATTTCACTCCTCCTACTTTCACCACCACCACCGCGTATACTGGAGAAAGTCTCCTTGAATTTGATATGGATGCGTTTCTCAAGAGAACAGCAATACTTTCCAACAGTTGCAGCTACAGCAGGTATGTGTTCAGAATATTTAGTTCTACTTGATACGAAACAAGAATCTTTATTATTTCTCTGAATGAAATCAAGTTTGGAAATAATCATAAGATTGAGACATATGCTCAAAATGAAGCTTTTTCCGTCCTTAATTAAGATTTCTTTCTTGATTCTTGAAATCCATTAAGAATTCAATAAGTTAGCTTTCTCCATTAAAGCTTTCGAATAAATGTGTTTCTAAAAAAGAAAAGTGCAGTGTAATACCTCTTTGCTTATCTTTGATGGTGGAGTTGCATGAATGCAAGCTATAAACGCTCTTATTTCTATCAACTGCTATTGCACCAGCGCTGCTCAAGCTCAGGTATTTTGTTTGTCTTTTTTCTTTTACACACAATTCATTCGATATCAGTTTAATGAGTTAAAGCATTCCATTAGTTGCCAAAATGACAACATTTATTGCCAATATTCATGAAACTATTCAAAACTTCACAATTTCCAGACCACTTGTGTGCTACTCTTAAGAGCATGACAAAACTTCATTTTCATATGTCAGAACTCAGAAGTGTCGAATGGTAAAATAAAGTGTTGGTATCACTTAGGGTCTTTATTGACATTGTCATAAAAATTTATAATTAAAAAGTTATAACTGGTCTTTAATTGGTTTCAAGAAAAAATACAAATGGAAAACGTGTATGAATGACGAGCGTGTTCAAGGTTCATTTTTCAATTTTATCTTAAGATTTACCCAGCATTTCTCCTTGGATTCCAATTTCATTCACATTACCAATGTATGATTATTTAACCCAGGTGACATGGTGATTTGAGCTGTTGATAAATACAGAAGTAAGGGTTGGGATATATTTGCAAAAGAATACCTTAACACGGAAATAAGTACCGTAATGAGTATAGTCATGCAATGAAAACAGGAAATTTTGAATTCACAATAATCCAGCTATAATATCTTTTCTCTGCAATGTCTCAAAACCTTTCTCGCTTTCACTTTCCCTGTGGTCCCCTATATCACTGCGAATTGTAAATAACTAAGACCACATACGTAGTTTGCATGTTCCACTATAAATTTTAACAAGGTTTCACTTTTGAAATGGAAACACACCGCTTGGATTTGATTAATGTGTGTTTGTACACTACACATAAAGTATACTCCATTTTAGAAAGTGGTCGTTGATGATTAGAATCCTTCTGTTTAACAAACGATCATCCTTATTATTTGGACAATTCAATTTCTGTACAACATCATTTTTAAATTTATAATTACAAACTTGTAATTATATGGTAGCAAGCATACGGAACTTCAAAGTATTGCTTACCTAAAAAAATAATTGATGATTGTTTTTATTAAAGTAGAAGTGAAACTTTAATTGAGAAAATGAATTATTATTTGATTCCATATCTTTCACTTAAGTTAAGATCATAAGAGAGCTTATTAAGAGAAAGCAGGAGAAAGCTAATAATGCCTCTCCTTATGTAATGGGCTAACTTTTTCCTGTTCTCTCATTTATTTCATAAGGGAAGGATTACTATTATTATTATTATCACATAAGACCTCTTTCCTTTTCCTTTTCATTATCATTATTAACCGCCTGAGCAGGAAGTAATAATAGAGTCATTTTCTCTATTTGGGGAAACACTACCTACCTGGATCTGAAGTTATAAGAAGCATAGCCTTATATTCTTGACTATCGTCATCCATAAAATACACTCGGACTTTACTTTCTCTCAGACTTTTCTACTTTCTCTTGTAATAATAATTGTCGTAAGTGAAAGAAGTCATATCAGATTCTATATAAGTTCCTTAAGCTCAAACTTTTTAGACAAAATGTCCCAAAATATTATTCTCGTTGAAGTAAGGTTTGGAATTACGCTATCACTTAAATTAATAAAATAAAATAAACTTTGAGTAGAAGATTATATTTTTTGTTTTGGAAAAAACTTAATTGAGAAAGAAAGGACACAATATTGAAATAAAGTAATTAAAGAAAGAATTCGTTAGAGTAAAAAAGCTTAAAAGTAAATTCCCTTAATTTCTTTCGTTTAAAAGCTCTTAGCTAACTTTGACTCTAAATCTCTGTCAGACTCCGGTTTTGCAATTTAAAGGTCTCTGAGTTTTTATATTAAGTTTGACAGGAAAGAAAAATTATGTCTTTCACTCTCCGAGTGCAACATATGTATTTTCTCTCCTTTTTTATTGTTAGGGAGAGAGTGAGAAAGAGTTGTGATCTTGAACTTGAAAGAATCACGTAGGAAGAAGGAAGAGTTATCCAAAGGACAATAGAAATGGAACTACTATAGCTCAATTTCTTTCTTTTTTTCTTTAACACCCTCGTAGTAGTGGGTCTTATACTTATTCTAATGATGAAATTTCAAGAGTCATTTCAACCCGGCGAAGATGGATAGATTCTGTTAAGGTAAGATCAGAATGCCGAGTCCTACAACTTGACTTGACAGACCCTCCAAATGCGACATCAGGGAATCCATTTTTTCTTCCAGGGCGAAAAAGGTATCACAATGGAAAAGTTGAAAGTTTTTGGTTAGGGTGTTTACTCATGTGTAAAGAGCACCAGGGTACTCATCGTCTGTCCCTAGACGCAAAATGAACAAGGATTTGCAAATGAAAGTCAACTTTTACCTTTGTGGTTTGTAAAACACGGAAGCAAATGTTATGAAATTAAAATTCAGAATAGGATTGATAAATTAAAAGTAATATAAGTTTAATTTATTAAAATTGAAGAAAAAAGTTAACACAACAAGCTTATAAGCTTTAATGGTAAAATTCTGAAGAATTTCTCTGATGGGTGAAAGTCGAGGTGAAAGTTGGAAAAGAAAAAGTAAAAAAGGAAGTGCTTAAATTTTCTTTCAAACTTCTGAAGAACATGTCATGAAAATTATCACAATGTTCAAAAGAAAAGTCTCTTTTCAGTGACACTTCAGAATTCTAGAAGCTTTCTTTCCCCTTTTCACCAAACGTAACTCTGGGTAATGACACTGGGACCCCTGTTTCTCATCTTTCTCCTCCCTCCTTTCACTTTCTAATCTGGATAAATCAAATTAAGGGGAAAACCAGAAGTAGTGGAATGATACATGCTAAAGGATAATGAACCATGTGATATTATGAATACATGAAAAGTCTTCAGGATTCCTTAGATGTTTTATCCTTAATTTTCATCTAAACGGGGGTTAACCACAAAATATGATATGCAATTTACATAATGGAGTATTGGGATGATATGATGACACTTTTAAAAAGTTCCTCAATGGTTAATTTACTTAAAATTTCGAGATTCATTTTCCAATCTGTTTACAGTTTACTCCTCTATATTATATCATCATTTTCGACCACTAACTTTCTAACTTTTTTTTAAAAAATAACTTTCACTTTAAAGAAACCTTTCCTCCATCCCAATTTCTTTCTATCACCACGCCACGCCAGAAAAACTTTCATTTTATTCAACTCAACCCTTGCAAAAACCTTTTCATTAGAAGAATTACTTTCAAGAAGGATATTTAATTACCGTGTTTTAAGCCCTTTGTTTGATATTTAAAATTTGATCAATAACTTAAAAAGTTGACATTTATTTATTTGTTTTTTAGAGTTCATTTTCTTTTCTAAAATAGCTTTTCAGTATTTTGTTTTTTGAATAAAATTAAATGATCATTTTAGCAACTTTATTTATTTTTACAGTATGACATTATTTTTATCTTTTTCTTACGTTAACTTTTATGGTGTACTGTATTGATTGATGTATTTTATCCCAAGGAATTGTGACTCGAGGCACGCCTCCGCTTACCCTAGAGAGGGACAGGAACTGCTAATTAGATCAAGAGTTCTCTTTCTTTTGTATTTTTTGTGTCTTTTAGTTGATTACAGCAAAACATCTATTCATTGTATAAGTCTATTAACAAGACAAAAAAGAAAATTCTTGTCGGCTGCATATCAACCTTAAAAATTTGATGGAATATTTATTTTTTCAGAAATTACAATGCAAGACATAAACAGTTTTGAGTTAAAGCGTATACTATTCTGATTTTTAAAAAAATATTTAAGCAATATCAGAGACATACCGCTTGAAAGAATCAAACAATATTTATTATTGATTCCAATAATCTAGGGAAATCTGACAAGATGCTGTGTAGTTAATTCAAAGTTGAATCAACTCAGCCATATGTATCAGACAGAATATCTCTTTATTAAGAACGAAAAGAAAAGCAATCTTGAAAAGTATCATCAACTTTCCTGGCATTTGGCCAATGTCATCAGTCTAATTATCAGGGGAGTAAAAATAATTTCCTAAGGAAAGTGTGAGATTGAAAGTTGAAAGGAACTCCATTAGTATTTCTTTCACTTCCACAATAGACGCTAGCATTTTGATTTTGTGGAAAAGAGGGCGGTGATGATGAGTTGAATTGGGAGTACTTCAAATTCTGCTCAAGCGAAGCCTTAAGAGACCCAATACAATAAAATATTGGATTCTGGATTGTCTATTAAGGAAACTTGGAATCAAAGCTCAAGATCTCAATACACAAAGAACGGAAGTTTGAGGGTGGGTTTATGGTTTTTATCAAGGAAGTTAACCATGGACACGGTTGAGGAGCGTCTTTTGAGAAATAAGCTTTCATGATCTTTATCAGTTTGTCTATTAGAACCCCAATAATAAAACTGACGATGTGCGGAGAACACATTGTTGTAATTTTCATCTCCCTGATCACATCTCACAGACACCCACCAATTTTATTGATGAGCGAACGAAACGAACGGAGAAAGGGAAAAAACTTTCTCTCCCCTTTCTTTTGATAATATTTTGTTTGGTGGTGATTGTATCTAGCGTATTAGCTCCTCGTATCTATCTATCCCCACTACTCATTCCATCCGAGAAAGTAAAGTGGTGAGAGAGATTTACCAGATGAGCTTAATATCGGGATTAAGCCATAAAAACCTGAATTCCTTAATTTGTATGTATGACTCAAGTCTTTCATGAAAATTGACTACTGCCTGACTCAAGTTGATTAATATAAGTCATAAACATTGGTTCGATCTCACTTCAAGAAAATGGGATAAAATACTAGTTTTAAATTAATTGTACGAGATGAATATGCATATAATTTTTTTTGAAGAATATGTTTCTCTTTCTATTCTTTGCAAGACAGATGTATGAGTGATGTGTGTAAGAAGATCGATACGCTGCATTACTTTCCTTTGAAGGAATTTTCTCAGAGCTTTTTTGAAGAAGATGAAGGATCGTATGAGCTTTCCAAAAGTTTTAGAAAGAAAAAGCTGGTTTTCTGAAGAAAAAGACTGAAGAAGAGGATACAGAAAGTAGACGAAAGAAGGGTTATCCAGATCCTCACGTTCTTTATTATACCTCCCGCACCAGGAAACGTGATTCGAATTGTTATGCCGTCCTTCTATCTGTATCCTGACAATCATCAAACAGTTCCTATTCTTCCACTGGATATTATTCTCAGCGTGTACGTTAAACTCTTATAGTTCTTCTTCTTCTATTTCCAACTTCTGATCACGCCCTGGACGCTGACTTTTTCAACGTTAGACCATCTCCTTCAGCGAATTTTTCTAATAAAGCGTATGCATGCGTGTCTTCGTTGACTCCTATTGATGAATCTTACATCCTCCAGCGAATTCAACTTCGTTGTTCACGCTTAAACTGACAAGTAGTCCGCAAAAGTCGATCATTCAAGAATTTATTTCCAAGGTTTCTTCTTGATTTTTGACTTTGAACTTGAAGCCTTAAACTCAATTTAAGATTCCAAAGAAAGAGTCTTAAAGTAAGTGGCAAGATGAAAAGTTTTCTCGAGGTGAATGACAGGAAGGAGAAAATTTTCGAGAGAAATATGCCAAAAGTTTCTCCGTGAATTTCACAGATTTATTGAGATAATTTTATTGCCGTAAATAAAAAGTTCAGACAGTAAACTTGGATTTAACCGTCGTTTTAGAAGAAAGAATGGCTGTAATGTATTATGGCATAGTCAACCTCTATTTTTAAATGGCTTACTATTAGTGTTAAAACACACTGGGTAACTCACGAAGTGTCCGTAGGAATGTTTAACATTTACTCGATAGTCACACAGGACCGAC